>LGAG01028697.1:302399-314824 GCA_001278395.1 Lerema accius
GCAATATATAAATTATCAATAAATGTTGAATATGATGCCTTAGGTTAATGTGCAATTATCAATAAATGTTGAATATGATGCCTTAGGTTAATGGTACAGAGCTTCTTGGCTTATTTTTTAGCTCTTTGGCTCTTCATGTGTGGCTCTGGCATATTCACGGAAGGCGCAATATTTTTATTTAAAATTATATTTTATTTAGTGACAGAAAAAATTACCAAACAAGTAGATTTGGATCCGATTTTTTTTTCAATTGTGTTAATGTCATCTTTGGCTCATACAATATTAGTAAATAATAGTTTTATTTTTTGTTTATCATATACAATAAGTACCAAAATGCAACTGTGTTTGACTATCCATTTCAATTAAAAAAATGTTTATTTGTACGTCTCTGTTAAAGCTTTATAGTCTCTTTCGTTCTCTTATTGCTCTGTGACTATCAAGTGACTGTTTTCGCGCGCAATTTACACATTATTAAAAAAGGAACAAATGTGTTTATTTTTTTATTTACATTTTTTTTAATCATGATAATTATCAACCGTATTTCCAGGTGGTGCGAACAGCTGGGGGTCAAGTGTGGGAGGATGTGACGTTGTTGGACTGGCCCGATGACGACTTCCGCATGTTCTGTGGAGATCTCGGAAATGACGTCACTGATGAGCTACTGGTGAGCATTTTTAAATTACCGACCCGCCCTCGTCTCGTTTCGGCGAACCTATGCATAAATATGTGCACATAATATGTGTATTTTAGGTGACATAGGTATATTATTCACCAAATCCAGAATTTGGTAGATTTTTTTTTATTTGTTTCTAAAACTAAGCAACATGTTTATAATAAGCTGTATGTATAGGATACAGCTATTTAGAAGTAAGGACAGAAGATTTTTGATTCTTTTTTTAATCTTACAAACATTTTTAGTTTTACGAACATTAGTAATTTCTTTTTTCAGGTGAGAACATTTAGCAAGTACACATCATTCCAACGGGCCAAAGTAATCAGAGACAAACGGACTAATAAAAGTAAGGGATTTGGATTCGTCAGTTTCAAAGACCCCGGAGACTTCATCAAGGCTATGAAAGAAATGGACGGTGAGTTTGATAGTTTTTCACTGTTATATTAACAGTAATGTAAGTGTTATCGACTTCGTCAGTTTGTACGTTAATTATCGCGTTAATTAAGGCGCTAAGTAGTGAAGTTTGGTGCGGTTTTGTTTGTACTTTTACTGATGCAAGTAATGGTATAGTGGTATATTTGTTGGATTTGTAAATGTTGTTAATTTATTTCTGTTATTGTAATTGCGTTGTATGCGGCTTTGATTTTAGTGTATGTATGTATTATGTATTCCTCGTTTTTTTCGTCGTGATTTAAAAAGTAAACAATCATGGCACTACTTTATTTATTTCATTAATTAATTTTAAAAAAATATTTAGAAGTATGTATACAGAAATTTATTTTAACATTAAATTATTGTTTATTCGTTATATTTTTTTAATTTGTGTCTGTCTTATCGATAATTACAATAAAAAGACACTGTAAGATTACTTACTTTTTAAATCACGACGAAAAAAACGAAGTATAGTAGATGGCATTACATTTTGTCGATAATAGAAAAGGATAGCAAAGATTTATTTGCATGTGTAAGAAAGAGATGCACTGTCTTATGTAAGAATCAAATAAGTAATGGCTTGTCTGAAAGTGTTCGCATTGCGCGTGGTTTATACCAGGGAATCCTAAATTGTGTTCCGCGGAACCTAAGGGTTCCGTAGGACAGTTATCAAGGTTCCGCCAAAATTATAATACACATTTGAAGTCCAAAAAAGGTCAACTTTGAGGAATCGTTGAAATGTAGCAGAGAAAAGGACGACATTATAATTATGACCAGTAGTTTAGGAGTTAAAAGGGAACAGACATACATACATACCGGTTAAAATCATAACCCTCCTTTTGGCTTCGCCGTAGTCTGGTAAAATGGTCAACATAGGGTTTCTTAAAATAAAAAGTATTCAGTTGTTGATCCGTTATCTTTAAAGCTTAACAACCCCTGCTTTATAGGGTTATGACGTCATTGGCCATAAGCATTTATGACGTCACATTAAATCTAGAATGTTCCCAGGTCGATACGTAGGCAGCCGTCCTATTAAGCTACGGAAGAGTACGTGGCGAAACCGCTCGTTAGACGTCGTGAGGAAGAAAGAGAAGGAAAAAGCAGCCCTTCTCTCTCAGCTACTGGCTGCTAACAAGAGCTGACAAGAGTTCTTGTCCGTTGTGTAACGGATTGAAATCCAGTAGTGGTTATATGAAAATGAACTTTGTGGCAAGGAATTAAAGTTGTTTATAAGAATTGAATCTGTATTTTATTTTCTATTGACTTTATTAATTGTGTGAATATAAAGTTATTAAAGTTAAGCAACTGCGGGCGCGGTCGGAAAGTGGATGGGTGACCGCTAGTGGCAAAATATCTTGAGTGTTTCTATGCTTCAAATTATGCGTTTTTTTACTTTGTCTTATAGAGGGCGCTATATTCAATAAAGCGAAATTACATATTATACACTATTGTATATCCAGGGGATAAATAAGATGCTTACGATATACTTCATTTGTCATACAAGACGTCTGCTTAATTTTTTTCAAAGATTATGTGTGATTAACAATTTAAAAAGAAAGGAAACCAATAATTAGTAATAATTTAATATTGTTTATCTCTTTGGCTCTTCTATCTTAGCACAAAAACATTGTACTTAATTGTAACACATAAAATCTAAACGTAATTTATTGACTAAATGTAAAGATAACATTAATTACGTACAAGTTCATTGTCAAACCTGAAACGGTTAAACCACACTTAAACCTTGGAAGTAAACCTAAAAAATAAACCGTTGTCATTTTTGAGAATCAAAATTGTTTCATCAAAGTGTAATCGACAAATCTCACATTATCTTACTTTCGGGAAAGAAGGAATTTCCGCGAATATCACTTAAATTTTTCTGCAAGAAATAAATGTAGAATTATTAATTTACTTATTACTCAATGAATATGTTGTACGACACACAGTAAAACCACATTTAAACACTCCAAAACTAACATAACACGATCACAAATCTATAACCGTCGTATTATCAACTACGCCATTATTAATTCTGCGCGCGCGCAGTCGTACGATGGGCCGTGGTCGTGGTCGTGGTCGAACTCGCGGCGTGGTGGTCGCGGCGGCGGCGTATTGCTGGTCGAGACAACAGCGTGTGTCGCCGTCGACCATGCCCGTGGTCGAAGGACAGAACGGCGCCGCGAAGTCTTCAACACAATATGCGCCTGATGCCCTGGGTAAATAATTATTTTTTAGGTAATTTTGTTTCTATAACTTAATATTATCTACTAATTTGATTAGGTATGTAACAAATGTTTCTTATTGATTCAATTGTTTATAAAGACCGATAGGCAATCTTTAATAGAAAAACAAAAAGCAAGACTGCTTAAAATGGAGCATATAAAAAAGTATTCAATCTCTCCCAGAATAAAGTCAAGAATTCAATGACATTTCTTATAGTATAATCTGTAGAATGTACCAAAGAATGCATACGCTCGAAAATCTTTATCCTTCTGTCGCAACACAGCTATAATATTATGTACCTATACTACAATACATTTACGCTCTCTGTTTCACTTAATGGTTGGCTGGTAGAGAATGCTGCAAGCATTAAGCCCGCCATTTGTGCTATGTGCAATAAAGTTTCATAAATAAATAAGTAACTAACGTCATTGGAGCAGGCTGGCCCAGCATAACAGGCAGTGCAGAGGCACGTGCTGGTGGTACTCTCACAGAACAACGACGACCACACGGCACGGCTGTGCGCGGTTTGAACAAACTCTCTGCCTGGTAACAGATCGCCCATACATGGCTGCAGAGTGCTTCGTCTGGGAAATAAAGGAATTATTAGGTGCGTATAATATATGTGTACTCGTATGATATATATTTTTAAGTAATGTTTTATGTGAATACTTTGAAATTATCCGCAAAAATTACGGATTACAATTGAAAAAAAAAAAATGCTTCGAAATTTGAATTTAAAGCTATAGTATCATATAGACTAATTTTACCGGATAGGTACGTGAAACTAGATATAGTCCGTTCCATTAAACTTGTCTTATTTTTAAAACAAGAACATTCATTTTCAAAGCAGCTTTTGTGAATAAGTATTTAAGCATAATTATGTGATATTGGAAGAAATTAATCACTTAAACATTACTGGAAAAGTGTGAATAACATACCTAATAATGTGATTTCCATTAGGTACCTACAAGGCTTAGGCTAAAACGGCGAGCAAAATAGGACAAGTTAACAAAATGGACTTTCACACAATGAAGATATTTGACAATGTTCTACACGGCTTCATTTTACGCTATCGAGTAAAATACCAGAAAAGTCCAACATACTGGGAGTATCCTCGCAATAAGGCTGACTGCGACCTCCATTAAGGCAGAAGTCTGCATGTCCGAGTCGAGCTGCCTCGCCGTATCTTCCAGCATTAGTGTGTAATACATGGACTGCCCGGGCATCTCCCGGGTCTAATCTGAGAGCTGGGGCAGTCCGGATCAGTGGCCGAGCTGGGTCTAACCCTGAAACACATGTTTGATATTACTCGAAGGACCAAAAAATAATAGGGGAATATCAATAACGCGTTTTAAATCTTCCTGAAGTCTTGAATTAAGTACAGAGCACTGAATTAAAAGTACCTACCAGATTATCCTTACTAAATTATGAGCGCGGTAATTTTTATCAGTATGACTGTGCCACTATTGTGATTGGAAAGTAAAACAGCAATTCATTTATTATTGTTACTTCATCATCATCATCCCAACCCATAACTGTCCCATTGCTGGGCTCGGGTCTCCCCTCATAATATGAGGGGAACAAGCTATCGTCCACCACGCTGGCCAAGTAGCAATGTTGCGTGCCACAGTGGCAATATTCTGACGGAACATACATGTTTTCTTTTTTTCTTTCAATTGAATGTAAGTTACCAAATTTTACCAATAATCCTATTAAGCCGGAACGTGAGATAATTCGACATGATGCCGCAAAGATGAGCTCCTAGCGAGTGTCCGACGCAGGTGAGGCGGTCGGGGCGAAGTCCGGCGCTCCGAAGAGTGCCCAGGGCCTCCGCCACACAGCGGGCTACGGGCCGCAGGTTGTGTACCGCGGCCACGTAGCACGGTGGCTGGGCCAGCTTGCCCCAGTCTAACATGAACACGTTGTAGCCGCCACGACGGAGATATGCTGTGACAGAATTAAAATTGATTTTCTCATGTAACTCATACATTACTCGTAACTATAACGAAATGAAACCCGGACGTTTCTTTAACGGCAAGACCACTAGCAGTTGGGTTATTTCTTTTATGAGTGGTATAGTAAGCGTAGTCGTCAAAATATGGTACCTACATTAAGTAAGTACTTCGAAAGTTGGATACGTGTCCAAGTAGTGTCCAAGAAACGTGTTAATCACGTTCATTTTAAGATAGAATGAACTACATTTTTTCAAAGTAAAGCTGGCCATAGATGAACCTATATTCCAGCAGCTTTGTACGAAGCGACTGCTTCAGGCGATCCGTCTAAATGTTAGGTTACGAAGCAATGTAGCTTTCATTTCAGTCGATCACTTACGAGTAAATTATCTTACGTAACATGTGATAAAATTAAATAAGACTTAACAAAGTAGGTATCAAGCAACAGCATTAACTGCAAGATCGGAGAAAGCCATGGGAAATGCATAATTTGCATCGACAACGTTTCGTTACGTTCACAGGATCACTTTCTCTTTCGAAAATAATGCGACATTCGACAGTTTACACACTCTTCGAAACCAGATTTGTGAGCAAAACAAGTCATGATATTTGCTATAAATTATCAGAAGTGTATTTCCGAAAATAATATTATCGCTTTAAGTTACATGAAGTAACTCGTAACACAACAAATGTCAAATACGTAGGACGATGGTGTCTGCATAAGATACCTACCTAATTACATAATTATAATCAATCCTATAAGTAAAGTGATTCACTTAATTAATTGACTTATTATAGAAAAATAGAGTTGGGCATCTCCTTTGCATTGAATTATGAGATAATAGGTACTAAATACGGATTACATTCCTGTTATCAGAATAAGGATATGTGATAAATGAGATTAAAGGAAAGTAATCATCAGTTTTATCAACTTTCCCTGTATCTTGCAGCATAACAAAATTTTTGCGCAAATAAGTATAACTGAAGGAGGGAGGAAGAAAGTGCAACTCGTTGCAAAGAATGACATCGCTGACATAATAATTACCAGAGAAAGTGGAATTTCCATGTCTTACGTAGTAACACGTGTTTTGAGTTGAAAATACGTTTTTGTTAACATCTTGGTAACATTCATATATGAAAATGACTTCCAACGAAATAAGATCTAGATATCGCCAAAAAAGGAAGTGTTATTAGACCTGTGGCTTGCATAAATGTAGACCCTTTGATTGACGAAGTTAAGCAACCTGCGGTCGCGGTCGGAAAGTGGATGGGTGACCGCTAGTGGCAAAATTTCCTAAATGTCTCCTTGCTTTGGAGGGCACGTTAAGTCGTCGGTTACGGTTGTTATCGTTAGATGACCAACTTATTTAACATGTAACGGTATAAAACGGATTGAGTGTGAGTAACCAACGCGTAAGACCATGATACGTTTACTTACGATTCAAATTCGTATCCAAATTGAGCATGGCCTTAAGAAAGTAGGGTAGGTAAGTCTTTTTCTGTTATTGAAGTACCCGCGTAGGCATAACTTAACTCTGGCTCCTTCAACCCCACTCTCCCCAACTGTCCCCGAATTGGAGCCTATATCCAAATGCCCTTTCCTCCCTCACACCAAACGCCACCTAAAAACGTATATAGGAATGACATAAACGACGCCATTTTTTTCGTGCCATGTCATTCCCATGCATTTTAAGACAGCGTTTGGGGTGAGCGTTCGAAGGAAACTGCATTTGGCTATAGGCTTATGACTCCGGATTTTTGCGCCCTATCTAATGGTACTCAGTACTTACCATCACGAAGAACAACAATGGGCAAAGTATCATCACCACCAGCGTAGCCGTGTATGAGCAGAATGGTCTCGTGTGAAGGCTCCCACCCACTCTGCCGAAGCCAGTCCTCGCTAAATAAATCTACCTATAAAAGAAACAAATGAAGATCATTCACCAATACTGCAGTTCAGTTGACGACCCCGTAGCCTAGTTGGTAGTGACCCTGCAAAGCGAGGGGTCCCGGGTTCGATTCCCAGCCGGGGCAGATATTTATGTGACAGATAGATGTTTGATCTCGGGTCATGGGAGTTAGTGATGTGTTATTTGTGTTGTCCATGCCACCCGCGACACAGGGAATCCTACTGCAGGGGTGTGAGTGTGTTGGCGTTGTAGCGTTAGTTGAACTGGAAACTGTTAAGTAAAAATGGGTACTTGAGTGTTGAGTAACGTTTAGGGATGGGGAAGGGGGTATAGAAAAACGTTATGGAGCCTTACATGGGGTAGGGAAAGTCAAAACACCTCAAAAATTGCGTTACGTAATATTCAAACGCTCCTAAATATAGAATAGTATCGAACTTTTTAAGATAATAAGATGGGCACATAGTCTGTTATATACCTACTGATTTAAACAGCTTAAATCGGCCTTTCTAAGTCATTTTAAAGAACTACATCCAGAAGTAAATCTTAGCATTTAAAACAGGAAGCATAAAATAGATACGATTGGCTATAGACAAAACGTGAAAAGCGACAATTGTTTTAAAAAGCGGATGTGGTAAACACATTGTTTTGCTCCACCGCACACGCAATGTCGCATTTTACTTTAAAGAGAGTTCACTTGCATTTACAAAGCCAATGTAACTACTAGAGCTACATTTGCAATGCTAAAATTTCTTTAGTCTAAATCGGTTCAAGCTATTTTGGATCTTGTTCTCCTGATTTTTAAGTTCAGATGGCTTTGATACAGAACTTTGCATAGTTTGGTACAGTAACAAATCTTGTCTTTCTTATAAATCACAATGCAATAGATAAAGTAAGCCTAATTAAGTACCTTGAAGTCTTGCATAATTTTAGTATAATAATTGCAGTAGATATGGTTTTCCCATTGTATTGTTTTATAACGGTCTGTAAATAAACTATAATTTTACCTGTTTGCCAAATTCCAGGGCTTTCGGATTTTTTTGTCTGGGAATGGTAATTTAGTGTGTGGCTGACATGATCATGAACCAACTTTGTCATCATCAACATCATTACACCCATTAACTGTCCCACTGCTGGGCTCAGATCTCCTCTCACAGTGTGAGTGGTACGGGGCATAGTCCACCACGCTGGCCTAGTGCGGATTGGCAGACTTCACACCTGAGAACTTTATGGAGAACCCTCAAGTGTGCAGTTTCCTCACGGTGTTTTCGTTTACCGTAGTAGGTAAGTGATAATTAGTAACTAATTACCGACTTTGTCAATACATACACATACCTACACATTGAATTACAGTTAGATATTTACAAGCAACCCTCATGAGGACGCTCATCACATATTCTGCATAACGGTATTTAGATTCAGTTTAAATACATTCCTTCTTTTAGCGAGGTTCCGTTCTTTGAGGTGGTCTAATTTAAAAAATGTTTAATTTCTTTTATTGTACTTTTAATTATGCCACTAGAACGTTTCGATAATTTCCAAAACTTGTTTTAATTTAATCTTTAAAGGGTATCGTTGCCAAAGTAGGATTCTATTACAAGTACCTAAGCAAAGATTATCAAAGGTCTATGTAGATGTAGGTAACATTTCTTCCGGAATTTTTATTAATTCAAATGAATTAACTAAAACGAATTAACAACCATGATGTTTAACGTCTACGTAATGGAACCCTTAAAATCAAAACTGCTATTAACAAGAATTCACCGATATAAAAACAGATTAACAAAGTACCTTGACCGATAGTTTTCAGTGTCTTTCTGCCTTACTTTACTAACCTGGTTACAACCTCACACAGGATAGTAAGCAACAGTTTTGACATGGTGTTTGAGAAATCGATACAGAACTATTTGGTATTCTTGTCCAATGGGAGTAACGGGTCCTTTCGCGGTCGTACGCCTATTTGAGGCGTCCTCGGCTGCCAAACAAAACTTCGTGGTATGTATGTTATTGTATCCTACGTAATTTAGAAATTGCGCAAATGCTGCTCAATGGCTGGCTTATCAAGGGCAAACTCTGCTTCTATTAATGGTTTAAAGCAGGGATTAATAAACTGGATGCTGTAGACCAGTCATTAGAGGTCTGCCAAAATTATATTCCACATTTGAAGCCCAAAAAGTCAACTTCAGGCAGTCGGTGAAATGTAGCTAGGAAAAAGGACGTATGACATAAAAAAGGTCATCATGGGGTTTCTTAAAATAAAGGTAAAGGTTGGTGTTCCGTTCCCTTTAAGGTTTAAGAACCTCTGTTCTAAAGTTCTAAGCAACGGGAAGATTGGAGGAGGTTTGAAACCTGAATATGCTGTTAATTTAATTAAGGAAAACCTGCTGCTTCTGCTTTTATTTTTAACATATAAGTAGATACTATTCAAGTTTTACAAATGGTTATGTTTTGGTTTTATGACTCGTATATTTAAAGAGATATATTATGCAAAGAAAACTTTTTAAAACTAGGTACCTAAATATAAAAATAAACCAGTATGTATGTACCCAAAAGAACGTGTGAAATAATGAACAATAGATGACAAGTAACCAAATAATTAGTAAATTACATGATTAACAATAGAAGTGTTAAAAATCCGCTATTGTACAAACATTATGATTTTACACGGTTTTTTATAATATTTCTATGTTAATGGCAAACGATCCGACGGTCTACGTGTGACATAGAGGATACTGAATAAAATAAATGCCTTACTTATCCGCATACTCTCATAAAGTGACAAACATGACGATGATAAGTCTCTTATCATCATCATCATCATCACAACCCATAACTCCCACATTGTGAGGGGTGCCGGCCATAGTCCACCAAGCTTGCTAATTGCGGATGGGCACATTTCACACGCCTTAAAAAACTCTATGGAGAACTCTCAGGTACCCAAGTTTCCTCATGAAATTTTCCTTCACTAAAGTTATAATCAGTTTCTAATTCGCCCATATTTTTTGAAAATTATAGGTGCTTGCCAGGTTTGAAATCAGAAACTCCTGTTTGAGAGACCAATCTTTAAACCATTAAGCTATCACTGCTTACTAACTTGGGCTACTTAGAAGTTCGTGTAATCGCCCATTTTTAACAAGAATAGGTTAGGCTGTACATGAGAATCATCATTCTCCTGCCCAACTCCCAATTTATTTGGGTCGGCACAATGTGTACGTCTCTTCCACTCATCCCTATCAGCTGTCATCTCAACACTTACTCTCGTAACTTGCATCATCTTTCACACAATCCATCCATCTCTTCTTTGGCCACCCTTGTCCCTTTCGCTCACATACATTCATCACTCATCTCATTACTTGTGTATAATTATTCTCTCCTCATTACATGCCCATACCAAGACATTCTATTCCCTTTCAGTTTTTCTGTAATTGCTGTACTTTCAGGCTACCTCTAATATACTCATTCGTTACTTTATCCAATCGCGTTAACACACATCAACCACATTCTCATCTCCGTCATTTGCTTGTCTTTCATCCGTCTTCTGCACATGAGAATGAACCAATGAATGAATGAATGAAATATTTTAACTTACCACTCTCTTGACGGGTTCAGCTTCAGTATACAGATGTAGAGTGACATTTTCATCTGGGCAAGGCTCTCTCTCTCGTTTCCAAACGCAGTCTTCTAGAGTGGCGTTGCTAAAAGCTTCACTGTGTAGAAGTAGAGCTTCTTTTATGGGTTTCTTCTGTGCTGTTACTGCTGTAATAAAAATAATAAGTAGAGTTGTTAACGGAAGAGGAAATGAAATATAAAAATACTCTAATTATCTTTAGTATGGTTAGGTAACAATCCTTAATTTAGACAATTGATTTACGCAAACATCATTAGATCAATTATTATCGGATCGCACTGTGTTGACTTTAACAGAGTCAATAAATGAACTTTACTTACTTGTTATTTTTATGTAGGTACTTATCTTTTAGCACCTCAAATCTTAATAGTTTATAAATATAACGCAATTCTGTAGGTATCTTAATTTATTATAAGCAATTTCATGCAACACTTATTCTACTTTTTTATGGGTGTTAAAAGTTTACTAATTTAGATATTGGTTACACCGAAATTACATTTTAATATTAAAAATATGCCTTAAATTTAATTTTATTATCATTTCTAACTGAACTACCAATCAGTAGTCGAATAAAACATGACAAACACTTTTAAATAAATTTCGGACTTCTTAAAATTAAAAAATAATGTACCTACCTACCTATCTTAATTTCTGTAAATTACCTATACTTACTTAATGTAAGTAATTTGCACCTTAAAAATATCATCAGTTAACACAAATTACGACATGCAAAAATTTACGAATAATTTAACAACTTAAATTTAATCTAATTCAATTATTGATATATTTTTTTTTACTTACCATTAAAAAAGGCTCCGATTGCGACAAACGCAGCGACTAGTCGCACAGACGACATCCTCGACAACCCACTCTGCCACCACACTCGGTACTGTTGCTACTGACGTGCGCGTGCGCAAGGAGCGGGGACGATTGCAATAATCGATGCATAAGGTAGCTTTACACTCTTGCAAACTTAGCGAGCACTCGAGCAGGATCAATAGGTACGTATTCGGTAACAAAGTATGACGAGCGTTATCATTATGGTCATTAGTTAACGTTTTAAATTTATTTTATTAGGACTTAACGCAATAAGTATCTACACTTAGAATATTGAGTATTATGTGTGCTTGATGGATTAAGAAAGCCTTCTTTGGATTTGTCGTGTAACGCACGCTTCAAAGTTCTTATTATAATTAAAGTGCCTACTCAATTTTGTTTAGGTGTATCGGACTTATAGTTACCTAATTAGGTTAGTCATAGTTCCATTATATTTCGGTTTAAAAACCATGTGTTAGTGTTCGTCAACAAGTTCGCAGATTTTTTTAGTAAAATGATACCATGACCCTAATGTTAAGATGACAATATTATTGATTACTCAATTCTTAACCGAGAGTTCAGCTAATAGTAGGCAGGTACATACATACATCACCGCTTACGCCATACACCAGAAGCTTGGGAAATAGCGGTTATGAAAAATAAAACAGGTTGTTAATTTTCAATCGTAAATTCCATTAATTTTTCCTGTAATATCTAGATCAAGTTTTCACAGAGAAACACATTCTGAACCCTTTTGAACTGAACAAATTTTGCTATGTAACGAGGTGTTTAAA
>LGAG01028697.1:315215-327386 GCA_001278395.1 Lerema accius
ATGTGTTGTTATTCGTCAACAAGTTCGCAGATTTTTTAGTAAAATGATACCATGACCCTAATGTTCAGATGACAATATTATTGATTACTCAATTCTTAACCGAGAGTTCAGCTAATAGTAGGCAGGTACATACATACATCACCGCTTACCTCATACACCAGAATCTTGGGAAATAGCGGTTATGAAAAATAAAACAGGTCTTTAATTTTCAATCGTAAATTCCATTAATTTGTCTTGTAATAATATGTAGGTGAAGTTTACACAGAGAAACACTTTCTGAATCGTTTTGAACTGAACAAAATTTGCTATGTAACTAGGTGTTTAAAAGATAATTAAGACATTATTAAAATGCTCTCACGATATAAGATAAATATCCTAATATTTTTTAAAGGTTTTAACTGAATATTCCACTCAGTGAGAATGTAGATGAGACACAATAACAATTTCTTTATTGACTCAATGTGTGAAATTACGTTAAGTCACTGGGTGCAATACTGTGATAACCCAGTTGTTGGAAATTCGTAATGTCACTACTCTGGCCCGGGTTCGATTCCTCGGGATTCACTTTAAGGGCAAGGAAGTAATGCTAGTGGGTATTTGAACATTAACTAGATTCATGAGCATCGCTTAGAAGAGAGACGAGTAGCTAAGCTAAAAAAATAATACAAAAATAATAATATTATGTTATTTCTAAGTCCATTGTAAGTCCACAGATGTATTATTATTATAATTTTTTAATTTCCAAAAATCAGTTTTTTGTATTTTCCAAAAACTCATTACATCATAATACCTATCTGCCTTTATGCCTCTTCCTACAGCCCCTACAGAACTTGTAACTTATTTGCGAATTGCTTTACATAAAACTATCTAATCTACTTTTGGCAATTAGGTAATCATACAAATATGTAGTACAACCCAAACTTTTACAACTCACAGCTACTATGCACGTACACATTACCATTTATTCAATGAACCAAATTCAAACCTAAAAGGTCATGTTTGTAAAAAGAATGGGCGAAATCACAATACACATAGAAATGTCTATGTAGTAGTGATGTGACATGTGAATGATTGAAAGGTGGCTGTGTGGGTGACCTGACAAAGGTTAGAAAGAGAAAGGTATAGTCGCGCGAGAGCCTGCGCCCGCGCAGGTAGAGCGAGCCTCGCCAGTCAGAAACACGCGACCCGCGCGCGCCCGCGTTTTCTTGCCACAACGAGGCCTACACATAACCTGTTTAGTGAAAACAACATCCAGACAACCTCAAATTCTACTACCGATAACGCCATCTACACAACAAAAGGACTACAATAAGTCGATAGTGACAGAAGACCACAAACATCGAGTCTCGATCGAGTTAATTGCGCGAATGCCACGGTCCACGGCACACACAGCCGGCGGCGTTCCCCTCCTACGTTCATTCAAGGACCATTCGTTGAACCTATGTTGCGCTCGTATGAAGACAATCTCGATGTGGAAATGAGTGAAATAAATACCGCGAAGTGGAGCATCGACTGAGCTGATGACCGTTCTCGAATCAGACAGAATTCCTACAATGTCAATCAGTCAGAACGCAGGCCAGTTCAATAAACATAAACAAGTAGGTAAACAACCGGAACCGGTCAACTTTCCTCCGCGTTATCATCCGCCTCCACCTGCCGCAGCGGGTTCTAAACTAGCCACTGTAGACGCGGCCGCTAAGGAGTTTAAACCTCCGTACGTCGGTAAACCCGTCGACGCGAATAAACTACCATATCCGATTTCAGCGCACGGTATTCCCGGTCCTTATCCCCCTGGACCATATCCTCATTTGAAGTACACTCACGGATATCCTGCAGGGTATCCGATACCACCGGCAGCCTTAAGAGTTTTACGTCCTGGAGGTGAAATAATAACAAAAGCAATAGTACACGACCCAGTGGAAACTGCTCGAGCTAGAAGTGCCGACGACACACAACGAGTGCAACGCAATCTTGAAGAGGAACAGATACACAGAAGATCGGCAGACATGCTTAAGTTTACAAAACGTATTGAAACCGAGGGCCCGCGGCAGTCGTCAGATCAAAGGCGACAGATTCAGTCACTTTTAGACGAAATAAAAGCTTTGAAAGAAGCTAATAGACGGCTCAGTGAAGACAATCAAGAACTTCGTGATCTGTGTTGTTTTTTAGACGACGATCGCCAGAAAGGTCGCAAACTCGCTCGAGAGTGGCAGAGGTTTGGCAGATACACCGCATCTGTGATGCGACAAGAAGTGTCAGCGTATCAGAACAAATTGCGCGAGTTGGATGACAAGCAACAGGAGCTAATACGTGATAACTTGGAGTTAAAAGAACTGTGCTTATACTTGGACGAGGAACGAGAAAGGACTGCATGTGTGAACTGTGGTCGGACACCAGGGAGGGAAAGAGATGATGGGGATGGGAGCAGTAGCGGCACAAATGCAGAAGAGGGAGCGCGACCACCCACATCTACGTTGCCGATAACTCATCCCCAACTTGCTGAGAGAACAGTACAGTATGTCCGAGATTTAGAACAGAAAGTTCGTCGATTGGAAGCTGAGAAGGGGACTGGAGCAGGGATAAATGAGAGGCCTGAAGCAGTTGTTCGTGCTCTACAGGTGTTAGAAGTTAGAGAAAGAGTCGAGAGAGAACGAAGGAGGCCTGCCCCTGATTTAGACTCCGGTGAACAAGCTTTAGTGAGAGAAATGTGTAATGTTGTGTGGGGGAAATTGGAAGATGTTCCACCTCAAGCCCCCCCACGTTAAGTGCAAAGTGTAAAAGTGTTTTCATTGCGTTTAAAGTTATCGTTAACGTTCTTTTGTGACATAAATTATGTAAAGTTGCGATATAAGAGATTGTGCTTTCACGATAGTAATAGGTACATTTGAAAGAAGCTTCATTATAAATTTTAAACAAAAAAATTTGAAATTTTCTCGCCGTATACAAAAACTCATAACTATAAATCGTTACGCATATGGTTGAATGAAACTTTTAATCTAGGAAGTGAGGGAAAAGTTGTTTATAATGCTGATCAGTGATTGGAATTTGGCTCTATTGAGGTCACGGCGACCGTCGGGTCTTGTGTGACCTAAAGAACATATTGAAGGTACTGAGTTGACCTTGTTTATCAATGAAACTCCACGTGAAGTACCTCTACCTTAGTATAACTAACTATGAACAGCTATTACGCCAATCTTTGCCTTGTAAAATGTAACCGAAAAGTACAAAGATTTATTTAAGTAACATAATATTAGTGTAATGTAAGATAGAGCCTATTGAAATTAGTATTTAAGCGAAGATTTAATTGCTAATTGTTAAGTGATTATATTTTAAGCTTTTTTGTTAACTACAGCTGATTAATGAGGCTAAATATTAGTTAAATATCTGTGATTCATAGGTCTCTTAAAGAGCTGGAATTGAGTGTTACTGTCCCATTTTATAAAAGTAGAATTGATGTATTTTTTCTATTATTTATATCGTAATTTACGTATTAGTTACATGTATTGTATCTACCTATAATTGCCAATACATTCCGTCCATTTTAATTTCTAGATTAGGCTTATTTAGGTATTTATTGATAAGTACAAGGTGTAATAATATTGAGTACCGAAATTCATGCATTGCATAATGAGAATTTATAAGGTAGTCATGCCTTTTAATTATTAAAATATTTTTTTATGTCCTGTCGATATATTGCCAATTTGTAATAGATTTTGTGATTTAATTTTCTTAGCCATTTTTTGTATTAATCTAGTCAGCACGATTATACTCGACAAACCAATTTTGATTGTTGTAGATAAAACGAAAATGTATTAGATTTGATTTTTGTCGCATTTTTCTATGAAACTTGTAGAATATTTTTTTTTGCGTGTAAATGCGTGTGTACCTTGCCAGTTGCGGTCTTAATGCTTGCTTCAACCGGGAATCAAACCTGAACCACTATCAGCTTAACATACTATGTATAAATCACTATCATGTTTTGTATCATTGATGTCCAGCTCATATAACTCTGCACTTAAGTTATTAATTTATTATTGAACATAGTTGTATGAATTAAATTATTACTGTTTTAAAAAGGATATTTAATATGTTATACTCCCTATACATTAGATAAAGATGTGTATCAAATAACAATAGATTCTACACAAATTAATTTACTCAGATATTTGTTTAATTGACCTATAATAGTGGGTAGGTATTTGTTTTTTTTTTGCTTAAAATATTTCGTTAGTTAAAGCGAAAAATTTTCCCTGCATTGTAATATGTTTTTATATAATGCGGAAGAAATAATTAGATAGGTACCTAAACAGAAAAAATAAGTAGGTAGGGCCTCTGATTTTTTTTATTATTTATTTCTAATTATTTAATTTATCGCTACATTTTGCAGATTTTGCTGCAACGTTGCCCAAGTGTTTCTGCACAATTTAAATTTTAGAATCTGTGGTTAGCTTAATCGCTGAAAACAAAAAAATAAAATTGATAACGTCATTATTTTGAAAGCAAAATATACGGTCCAGTTTAAAGTTTCATAAAATATGGACAGAAAAAACTTTAGTAATTAAATAGGTAATTACATTTTTGAAATTTCCTTGTGTTATTTGAAGATTTTCAAGAACTGTAATGGCTGAGGAAAAAGGTGAAGGACCGGAAGACGTTGATACTATTGGTGTAAGTATCTACGTAGAAATCCTAAAAAAACATCTTTTATTGTTAAAACTAATCTAATAGCCTCTAGGTACTAGGTAGGTAGGAAGAGTTCCGCTATCAAGTTCTATAGAGTTAGCTCTATATTATGTAGAGCGACAATTGCAAAACAATACTCAAACTATTTTCAGAAGCGAAATTATTTTCTAGCAAATAATACCATACCATAGGAGGATTATTTCTATAACATTTTGAAACGTCTTGAAAAGGAAAGCATGAGTCTGTTGCCTTTGAATTTTCAGGAAGTTATTGTAGCGCTAATCTATGAAGCTTTTATTAGGGAGTTTGAAAGCTAATTTATGGATGAATTATGAGATAATAGACATGAGGATGAATTTTGTATTACGAAATACAAAGAAACAGAATAGCAATGGTTAATTTTTTAAAGCTCCAAAATAAATTAATGCGCCTGATAAATTCTGTTCAGCAACGTTGTAAACATACGTATAAATTAATCATAATCAAACAACAGATCTATGTAGGCGGACGGAACCAAGAAGGCGACCGTCATGGGGAAGGATGGGCCGTGCTGCCCAACGGAGATTTCTATCAGGGCTGCTATTGCCGTGGCATGCGAAATGGGAAAGGCTTGTATGTCTTCAAAAATGGCTCCCGTTATGAAGGTAAACTAAACATATTCTTGGATATTAAGTAAATAATTGATGTTGGTAACTAGCCGTTTAATGGTGAATGGTATCCACCGCTAAAATACCAAAAAATCTGTTTATTTAGGTTTAAGTTAATGATGATTGATTAAAAAGTTAGGTTACCTACCTACGAGCTACGAGTATCTCTGTGCCTATCCAGTTTAAATCATCCGTTCTGGTTAATATAAAGCTTTTTACACCAAATCCTACCTTACCTTTAATCTAATGATCTAAAGTCTAAACTATTGATAAATTTTTGTCAGGAGAATGGCGCAAGGCAATGAAATACGGGACAGGCCAGATGATATACCCAGATGGATCCCGATATGAGGGCGATTGGCGTCACGACTTAAAGCAAGGTTTTGGGGCATATTACTACCCAAATGGTGACATTTATGAAGGGGCATGGTTCAAGGGAAGACGGCATGGACTGGGCACTTACTTCTTTGCTGAATACCAAGTCAAATTCATGGGTACCTGGTTAGAAGGGGTTATTGAAGGGCCTGGGCAGATTATCTACCCACGCGTCAGATACCATGGTGTTTGGACGAGAGGTTTACCCAAAGGACCCGGTTGCTTCGTATTCGATACTAACTGCATGCAACATGGGTTCTATTTGCTGATCAAGGACCCAGCTCTTGAAGAATTTGGAGAAGGTGAGGAAGAAAAAGAGGAGAAGGAAGTTAAAGAGGAACCGATTGAAGAGGAGGAAATTGAGATTGATGAAACTCTTGGTGAGTAGAATTGAAATGAGGTAGAAAATGTAGACGACTTTTTTGTATGACTCTTATGTTGATTAATGGACTTATATTATAAGTTTGATTTAGTTCCGTTTGAGTAAGGACTACCGAATACAGAATAAGCAGCTCTAAGGCGAAATTCACACGCTTCTTCCATATCCCCATGTTCTTGACGACGTAGGTAGGTACTTAACAATCGAGTTTCTATAAAACACTCTTTCTAACACAATTTTAGTGTTAAATGTATAAAAGAGAAGTATAAACAGATGAGTTCCCTAAAGCTATTTTTTATTACGTAATCGGTTTACTTATTCAGCTTACGAATGATTCGTGAAGTCTTCATAGTTTTATCATTACCAACTATCATGTTGCGAAGTTAAATAAAACCAGTGGAAAAAGACCGATATTATTATAATAGCGACTGACATTACTATCTCAATCTTTATGTGATGATGTAAGGTGTAATTACATTTTAATCTGAACAAATGTATGTACCTAGTCTCATCATTCATTCTTTTACACAAAGGAAAGGCCTACTTTATGCTTCAGAGGATTTACAGCAGGACGCCATTGCAATGTTGTCTTTGTTCGGCTTTGAGTAAGATAATTACACAATTGTTTTGTGAGGTGTAATTTTCATTGAGGGAGATAGAATTATTTCTACTTAAATAAAATTTGTATGAGCGTATTTGATACATATTCTTTATGAGAAAGTAATTAACACCTTAACTGCAGAGGATTTTTTTTAACGTAAAAAATATATTCCCGTAGGTCACCGGTGACCTCCACGCAGTATAGATGTTAATAAATAATGCTCAAGAAATTTTGCTACTAGCGGTCACCAACCACTATCTGACCGCGCCCGCAGTTGCTTAACTTCATTGATCATTTAGGAACGACGCAAGCCGCTGGGCTATCAACTATTCATTATTTTGCTATTTTCGCAATATTTTTTATAATTAGAGGGGCAGCTCTCCTATTCATCTTAGCATGATATTATATAGCGTAATAGCCTTCCTCGATAAATGGAAATCTTACACTAAAAGAACCTTTCAAATCGGTCCAGTACTTCCTGAGATTATTGCGTCCAAACTCTTCAGCTTTATATTATTAGTATAGATAATTGTACTCTCATTACTTTGAATCTAATCGAAGGATAACTTTACAGGTAAAATTGCAGTCTGGCGCGCTCGCAACGTAACAGCATACATGGCAGAGTTCTTGCCTCCAGAGCCAGTACCTCTCCCCGTCCACGACTCCTTACCATCTCTTACAGATGAGAGTATTGAGACTGACATCCTACAGTTTGAACCTCCTTCAGTCTCCGTAGAGTATGAAGGAGGAGATGATAATGATTCCTGGTTGCTGCATCGACAGCAATTCTTAGAGGAAACTGAACAGAAAGAATAATGGAACTAAATGTTGCTATTAACCCTAGATTTGTCAGTTTTGATTGTACGAGTATCTCAATATGAGGCAGATGTGGTGTTATATTGTTAATTAATGTTGGTTTCAAAAAACTTGAGATTAAAATATTGTTGAAGTTAATTGTTTATTATTTATAAATTAGACTTTAGGTATTCATTCTTTTAAACCTAAACTGAACATAAAATGAGTTTCTAGAAAAAAAATTTTTGATTCTGTATTTAATTAAAAATCTCTGACCTTTATTATTTTAGTGACTTTACATTAAAAAAAGGTTTTCTCAAAAAAAAATCAGATATTACATTTTACTCACATTTTATTATTAAGTTCTTCCTACAAAGTCAGCAAGTAATGATTATACATTAAAGTATATTTTCTAGTTGAAATTAAATTGGATTTTAATCACAACACTGATCAATATAATTTTATAAGCTTAGTTCTGAAAATGGTAAGAAAGATTGTAATCTACGAGTTATATGCTTCTATACTGAATTATTTTTTAATGGATTACAAATACATAGTATACAAAATGTGCATTATAACAGACAGAAAATGCCATTTCGTTAATACTTCCAGTAACTTCAATAATTCTAACTTTATCATTACATATTACACACAAAGAGACCAAGTTGGAAATCTTCCAACAAAAAATGTTACTCTAACATTGGAGGTCATTCAAGTATTTATGTATTATATAGGTATGTAAGTTTATAATGCTGTTTTGTATTTAACCCGTCACATAAATATTCAAATGGAGCCTTATATAATACTTGAACAACCTTCATCCACCTACACTAAGTTTTAGACAGTAAAAAACTAGAAATTTATACCTATTAACCAACGTAAATTATGTTTGGGGATTTTGAGGAGGGTTATTATTTGCCCCGGCATTATTATTTTCATATGTGTTCTTATTTTTAACTAAATATGCTGCTAAATAGTTAATAGGGTCCGGAGGCCTCTCTTTAGCAAGAGCGGAGAGACCCTGTAGTAGAATAGGGACTACAGTTTGATCCAGGTATTGACGTGTGGGAAGAGCATTCAAATCAATCCGAGACTTCCGATTTGCACCTGTTTCGTTTTCCTTCTCCATTGATATTATTTTCTGAAATAGGATTTTTCTGTTTATTTTTCTTTTAAAAGACCAACTTATAGGTTACATTATTATGTGAATTATATGGGAAATTTTAGAAAGAAAACACATATTTATTAGCACTTTATAGGACGTCTTTCAGTAATAGCCAATTTGTAATATTGAGATAATTCTTAAATTGTTCTTAAATTCGCATGGAAGTCGTAATGTCGCTGTTAAGATAATTTATGGCGCATTCAAGGATAAACACAAACCTTTACTGACTCCGGAATTTTGGAAGGTGGACGTTCTTCTTTAGAGGCTTGTTGGCTTGCTTGCAATGAGCTTTCTGACATCGGTTGCAACTATTTGTTTAAATTCACCTTTGGTATGATAAAAGATGGGGATTAAAAATAAAATAAAACTAAATTAAGCTTATACGCTCCCTAGGCGAATTTTCGCTTGAAAGTCATTTAAAAAATCAAATTTGATCGTACTAAAACGTACTCGAAGCTTCGAAAACCTTAATTTTCTTTCATTTACAATTGAAGCAGTCCAAAACATCAAAATGACAGTTTTGACATCAAGGCAAAGACAACGACAAGCCGGCAAAACAACTGCTGTGATTGTCACTCAGTTTGCACAGACTATATTAGATATTGTTGACTTTTATCATGGACAACACAAAAACTTTTTCAGTTGCGCATTTAGAGTTGCCACATTTTTTTATATTTATTTCGTTATTTTCGCATTATCGTTATCGGTTACGTATGAGAACAGCTAATGCGATAACGATTACTAATTGTTCCCGGATTTAAAATAGTTTTCTTTTATTTGTAATCTTTATTCATAATTAGGTAGTAGAACATTATTACTATACTTCGTATATTATAATACTTCGCAAATTAGGAATTCAGATGGGATTGTAGTCATCGTAGTAAATATAAATCATATAATTATTTATTAGACTACATTAAACTATCTTAATAAGTAGTCTCCTATGAGCCATGAATGCGAGGTGACTTTCTTTCTTTATAGATATGAGGAGTGGTAACAAACGGATTACAGTAATAAAAAGCCATTAATTTCGTTCTTATTTATTTAAAAAACTTAATTACCTACATAACAACTAAACATAAATATTTATACAATTCACACAATTTATACACAGCACACTCACTACATTAACATCGTTTTGTTTTTGTTTTAGCTCTACTTTATCAGAAACCGTTATTTTATAGAACAAGAAATAATCTGGTATATAACAGGTTTTTTTAACAGTGCTATTAATTACGAGTCCTTAGTAATGCCTTTCAGAAAAGGAGAAATAAGAACTATAGTTCAATTTAGCGGTTATTTGATTGTCACCTGGTGGTCTAGCCGCCATCTTTTCTCCTTAAAAAGAATCAGTTTCCACCAGGCGTCGCTACAAGCGATCGTTTTTAGAATAATATTAAAACGACCTTAGTTTTTGCTTCTATAAATTATATCAATATTCTAATATAATGCCTTGTATTTTCCCTACATCTTACTATCCCATATTTTAACTATACACACCTACTATAATAATGTAAAAAATCTATCATAGGCAGGTAGGTAATGTTAGTTATATACCCTGTTTTTTTTCACTGCGGACTAAATTGACACATGCAAATGTCAATTTTAAAAATAATGTTACCAGCTTTTTAGTAATAGTGTTGTATTACGATACCGGTTTTATGAATCGTAACTTTTTAAGGTTACCACTTAATTTTATTATTATTTGACAATAGACGAATCTTTTAAAAATAATGATAAATATGAAGATATTAGATAAAAAAATATATATTTATTAATTTTAATTACTTATTACACTAAGTAAATATGACAATTATATAAATTTGATGTTGAATAGTACGCAATAACAAGTTTTTAACAGGAACTACACTCTTAATTGGTCGATGGACTGTAGCCAATGCCATAAATATTGCAAAGACACATTTTTGTAATTATTACTGAAAATCGGTAGAAGATAGAAGTTACGGTAGTGGCACATCACTATTAATGTTTCATAAAAAAGTAGCAACACAGCTAATGTCAATTTAGTCCGCAGCGAAAAAAAACAGGGTATAGATTATTATTTATTCAAGAATGTATGAATTGCGTAATAAGTTGTACTATTTTAGCTGCAAGTTAGTCAAGTAATCTAGCTGTAGGAATCGAGGATAGTAATTAATGGTAAAATCTAGAACTATATAGATAAAGAGAAATTCCTCAATAAAGATCCTTGAATACAGAACTCTACTGTGAATTATAATTATAAATAAGGCGTCAGACCATATATTTTCTGGTCACGTCATGTAACCTTTATTTTTAACTTAATTTTTAAGACATTTGTGTTGCCATTTTTTTAAATATAATTAAATTCTACCACAGATGAACGTCTAAAAAAGTGATATGCAATAGGTATATTGAGTATTTTATCACATAAAAAAAAACATAGAAAACAGTATCTATTTTGATTTCAGAACAATGCATACGTTTAAGATAACAAATATTTTACTCAATTATGAATTTTAATGACGAAAATTATGAGAAAGAAAATATGGCTATAAGATTTCCATTTCATTCAAGTCTATAGTAAAGTACTGTTTAATATAAAACTCGCGTACTGTTGATATCTCATTTAGTTTTGATCTTAAAATCATCTTAAGTAAATAATTTATCTCATCGATAAATGAATTGATTTAACTACTCCGAATTGGTGTCCCGAATTGCATTTCGACGTCAATAAAAATATTTTTATAATTGAAATATGAAGCAGATATCTAAGGATAAGACAGAAACTAATTTCCATAGTAAGTCTTCAATTTTTATTTTATCAATATTCTTATTATCAAGTATTCGACAACTTCGCATATCAAAAGCGGGTCTTCTATGAACTGACACATTAGACCAACTCCACTCCAATTCGGACCATAGGAAACCTTATAAATCATTTTAATATGAACTTTATATAAAGGTTTTAAGGTTGTTTTTTGTATTAGTCATCGAAATGGAGTTAGTATAAAATGAGCAGTCCGTTCTAATGTCAAACATTATGGCTCCTCAGAACTTTGCAGCATGTGACTGAATACGAATTTGCATCGTGCGTAAACGTACGAACGTGGACGTACAAATAGAGTGCGCACACTGGTTACGTCTTTCGATAGATTGGTAGTGTTCTTATGACATTGTATTTTTGAAGTTCTCATACGTACGAATGTGTAAATAATCCAAACAGGTTGGGCTTGGGATTGAATTCGGAATTGTACGTACGAATTCGTAAGACTAATCCGGACTTAGTGTGCGCACTCTCATAATACTAGTTAAGCATCTGATACTACATTTTAAATGCGAAAGTACCTCTGTCTGTCTGTCTGCTACGCTTTCAGGCCTAAACCACTAAACCGATTTTGTTGAAATTCGGTATGAAGATAGAACTGAACTTGGGAAAGGACAGGATACTTTTTATTGCGAAAAAGTCGCGCGATATAACTGAATTCCACGCGGGCGAAAAGCTAGTATCTAATAAGGTCGGCATAATTCGTACTAGTTCGTACAT
>LGAG01028697.1:337683-379237 GCA_001278395.1 Lerema accius
CAGATCTGGCTCCAAATTGGTTGCTTAAAATGACCGCGCGGACTTCGTTTCTATAGTGTAATTATTCTAAGCTATTGAGTTTATTCATTGGACTTACAACTTTCGAGAATTAGTGAGAATCATTGAAAAAAAAAAATCGGGTGACATTATTACTCAGACACTTTGAGCTTCACTGCGAAACATAGGTTTAAGAATCAGTGTTTACAAGAACATTTTCTTAAGTTGGCATCATCAATATAACTGTGTACTAGAGCTGAAACATTACATGTAAACTATCGCTATCCCACATCTCATCTTGTTCACAAGGTAAGCCTGTAGGTGAGGATTCTTGGTACACTTAGCACAAATTGATTACAACTTACTGGCACGCAAGAAATGTTATGGACACCTGTTGTCAAACTGTGCGGTAAGGAAGAGTTTTGTAAAGAGCGGAAACAGCAAAGTTCATAATGCAATGACTGACTTTTGTTTTCCTTATAGAAACAGCAAAATAATAAAAAAAAAACCGGCTGCTAAAACTGTGCATATAGAAAATTATACATATAATACCCTGTCACTTTCGCAATAGTAATGATTCTAATGACAACTCATATGTTGAAATCCGTGAAGCCGTTTCGGTTGTACGCGTTTAAATAAAATGTCCTGAATACGTACTCGTACATCTCAAGAAGCTTTACCCTATTTCTCGCGCAATTGAACAACTTTCGATGCTCAATAAAACATTAAATCAAAGCAAACAACTTTGAGAACCAGTGTCCAAGAGGCATTGCGCTAGATACAGTTATATGGGGGCGTTATAAAAACAAATGGTGGTCGTGGGACCAGTCCACCCACGGTCGCGTACCACGGCCGGTAGCCGATACCACGTTTGTATCGAGTATAGTACCTACATATCGAGTTTTTATTAACTTTCAATACTTAACGATACTTAGTCCATAATAAAGACATAACTTACATTATATACAATACTTACAATACATAACAAGAGGCATTAATAATAAAAAAATGCGAGTATAATTTTTTCTGCCCTTACATAGAATTATTGGCTTAACTCCACATACAATTTCGATAGGTTTCTTCTTTAAGTAACGCAGTATTTATTACGTGTCTGCATTGTTCTTAACGGCACCAAAAGTCAAAACCCTATTTGAATAAGATCCAAAACGATTTAACATGAAAACGTAAAGGGTGTTAGTGTAAAACTAAACTTTGCCTAACGACTTATTTACTGCGATGAAACTAAGGAATTACCTGCTGCAAATTCTCCAAAATTATTCCTTAGAGAACGAAAATAACGGGCAAAGTTTGTTTCAAGCCATAACGAAGAGTGGGTAACTGAGTAAAGTAGGTAACTGAAGTTAGTAATGAATATTTTTAGGGCCAAATTAAGGGCAGTTTCTGCTAAACATGTCTCGTAGTTAGGGGCTAGCACTTCACCTAATTTGGCGCTAGGACGAAGTTAGGGACTTTGCGCCGTAAAGACCGATCAAGGTAATGCTAACTTTTACCTACTTTAACCACGTCATATTTATAATCGATGAATGGGCCTCCGACATGGCTTAACGACTGTCATCTTATTGTAACCACCAGTATGGACGGCTTAACGTGCCCTACCCTATGATAAGGCCTAAGGTATGTAGCACCTTTCTCAATTATTTCCAGTAGCAAATGTCTAAAAAAATACCAATTTCACATACTCGTATATAGAATTTTTTCTGATAAAATACTATTACAAAACAAAAATTACTACCACTTTAGTAAAGTAGCAAATGTCTAAAAAAATACCAATTTCACATACTCGTATATAGAATTTTTTCTGATAAAATACTATTACAAAACAAAAATTACTACCACTTTAGTAAACTGTTTCGCAATTGTTACATTGAGTATAGATTAAAATAAAAAAATTCTTCATTTCAAATATATTTAATTACAAATTAGACATTATATTCATGTATGATATACCTACATTATTACAATTGTTTTCACCCGACTGCTCTAGAAACAGGGTAATGTTTTACGAACGTCCGTATTATGTTACGTAGGTACTATACCTATTAATTTAGTTTAGTTTTCTGGTAGTCAAACTACATGCCATTTATGGTCGGAGTCACATTTCGTGTGGCAAAAACGGGCCAGCCGGCTAAACAGGTAGGTAGCCAAGCAAAAAATAGACATTTCGAATTACAAGTGACATGATGACATCTCCAATTATAGACATCATCAAACATGGGAAGTTAAACTGTTGACTGAGACTGACCATATTGTCACATCTTTAAAATAAGACATATTATAGGTATAGGTATTTTAAGTCTTAGGTTTCTGTGATCAATACGGAATTAATAGATTTTTTCGGTATCATCTAAATATTACGCATTGATTTGGTCTATGGTTTGCTTATTTTGAAGTAAGGGTAAGTAGGTAAGAGCTTTGCATATTTTTTTTTGTAATGACTAATAATATATTTTTTAAACAATATGAAGAAATTTAAGGCATTGCATTTTCGTTAAGCTACCTATTTAATACATTTCTCCGAACGCTAAGTCAATTTTCAAAATACATATACATAATAATTATTCCATCGATAAAAGATTGAGAATAATAAGACGTAACCCATTTATTAACACTTCAATGTTAGAAAGAGACGCCTGAAACTTCAGTCTCAATCTTTATGCGATAGAGTAACAAAACAACTTGCTCTAACCTGATAACGTTTACTCCTTATACATTCTAGACAACCTTCATTTAACAGCAAAAACTGAGTAAGAATGTAGCACAGATATTATAACTCAAGTAGGAAGACGCAGAATGTACCTGAACCAGCCATAACTTTATACATACCGCACAAACTAAACTGTGCTAACCCTTTCGCTGCTGCGGGTTACAAAGTAGACGCTAAAAAAACTGACGGTAAAAAAATAGTATAAAATTGTATATTAAAAAAAATTGCGTGTTCTGCTGTTTTATTGCTTATGTCACGTTTTAGAAGCAGAGCCACGTTTTTTTTGTTATATCAAATCCTAGAAAATCAATATCTAACTTCTCTTCCAATACTGCCTACATTCCAACACCCAATGGATAATTCTGATTCGTCTTACTTTACAATTCCAATTCAATTATTCCATAGCATATCCCTAACACCTGTCGTAAAAATGACAGAAAAAATAAAAATAAAACTGCCATCGTGAATTTGTGAAGGCCAATAATGCCAATAGAAACTATCAGAACAGTATTAATTAAAAACAAGAACAAAATTTGTAAAATTAAAAACAAAATTCGAATATTCGCCGCCAGCAGTAAAGGGTTAAATAAGAGCAAACCGGACTTGTGGAAGGTCGACTTCTCACCAACTCGTTTGCGGACGACATCAAGTGAATTATGAATGAAAATTGTTTGCTTTGTCCCTTTATTTACCACTTAATTATACCAGTGGCTTAATATTGGTTTCTGGTTTAGGTATCTGGTATTAATAAAAGAAATGCAATAACAATAAAAATAATATTCCTTTGTCGAAATTTAGGCTCAGGCGTGCGAAATAAACGGCCATACAAACATACAATCAAAAAACATAACCCTCCTCCTACTGCAGCCGAGTAAAAACTACGGTAACTTTGTGTTAACTCTGGATTTGCTAGTAAAAGATAGTGTTAGTTGTAAACAATAATTTTAAAAGCAGCTGCGTATTAATCCGTACAGTTAGCACAGCTGCAATCGCGGGTTGAATGCGTCGCGACTAGTTTTGAATACTTTTAAAATAGTAACAGGTGGAAAAATTCTCTGTACTAAATATTTAACTCTTGACTTTTATTTATAAGAACTAGAGGCAGCTTAGCCTGATGATAGTATACATGTAATGTATTTGAAGTTGTCGACGAGAAATATTCTTAGTCTTTAGTAACTATTCTTAAAGTCCTGACAACTTAAAACTATATAGGTACAATGTATTTATTGACCGTTAATCTTTGTATAGTTTCACCATCCAACCTGCTCGAAATAGACTTAAGATTACTCATAATATAAAGTTGAGGAGTTTGTTTGTTTGTTTGAACGCGCTAATCTCATGACCTACTGGACCGATGTAAAAATTTTTTAAGTGTAATAGTCCATTTATAGAGGAAGGCTATAGTCCATAATAACATCACGCTAAGATAAATATGAGAGGAGCAGCAAAAAATATTGCGAAAACGGTAAATTACGCGTTCGGAGCCTAGTTATTGATATGGGTAGAAGCAAGTCATAATTTTTACTTTTTTAACTATGTAATTAAGTTAATCACCCAAGAGCAACTAAGTTCTCATTACATAGCATATTACGTAAATAAATTCAAATAATACTAGAACAACTAAAAACACAGATCAAGTTAAATAATTGCGAAATATTCACTAGATGTGACCGCAGTATAGAATTACAACCGCGCGAACATTTTGAAATGTGTATTGAATGTTACATTGTTTTGTAGTCCCATTCAACGTGCCAAGCAAACCATCTTACTAGTAGTCAAACCTGTCGTGGACCTAGATGTGATTACATCTTGATGATTATCAAGGTCGTCGGTTCTCAGGCTTATTGAAATACATCGACATAACAACGGCAGTAAGTAAAACGATTATCAATATGACCGTAACTAATATTAGCAAAAGTAAAAGTATTTCTATTTGTTTGTTACCTATTCACGGCTAAATTACTAGACTGAGTAAGTGTAAATTTGGTGAACGAATAGTTCTAATCTAGGGGAATGACATAGGATATATTTCATCCCGATTGTAATATCCCCTGGGATAACTTAGGCGTTTAAATGTTGGAGCGCCTGATAAATAAAGGCACACAATACGAAAAGAAATGTCATAAAGATTGTTAAAACAAATCACTCTAACATATTCTGGTGTACGTGAGATTCCCGAAGCAAAGCGAGGGCGGGTCGCTAGAGAATAATAATCACGACGTTTGGGATAATTTACAAATAAAAATGACAATGCAATAATTTACAGACGAGTTCAGAATAAATCCATCATCGACAGACATAAAATCAGTTACTTCTATAGAAACTAAAAGACCACACAAACAAACTATGGGCCACCGGTGACCTCAACAAATAGTCGTCAGTTAATACTAGGAAGTGACCCTTTTGATAAATTTTGCACCCAAAACTTTTAAAAGAATGATTAGAAGCGAAATTCTGAGGCCTTCAATGCATTGAGGCGTAAAATTATATTGTTTCTGCTAACGAACGACGACTCCAAATAAAGTCGAAGACTAAATAAGACTTAGCGCTATAGAGCCTTGGTTGCTAAACAGGGGGTAATCACTCCCGCAGGGGTAAATCAGCTATTTTACAGGGGTAATGAAGGACCTAATTATTAGGATCGTAAAACAAAAAAAAACAAAAAAAACTTACTTGTATTGTTTCTTTTTCATAACATTTTAAAGACGGGGTAAAATTAGATTTTCTCATAGGACACAGGGGTAACGATATTAAAAGGTTAGGAAACACGGCTATATAGCGATTTAGTTAAGTATTATATTTATTTACAATGCTTTGCCTACAGAACAGACCAATTACATTTCACTAAGTTACCAAGTAATTTTGATTACGCTATCTCATTCATAATGAAATGTTGATGTTCGCTTTGAATGATAGAGAAATACTTACTCTAAGACTTATTTGAACTGGAACGTAAATCGACCAGTAATTGCTTATTGATTGCCACTTGAGGCTTTAAAGCTTAATAATTAGTACATAAATTTATTGCAAGACTGCGCAACATTGAAGAAGTCTTTAGGACGGTTCCAAATTTAAATTACAAATAAAAACTTGCGCCTCTTATATAATCTATTTTGGCCACTACGCAATGAGTAATGACGTTTATAAAATTGACACTTTATCAAAAACCATCTGTGTCTGGCTCGAAGGACCATTGTTTGCTTTCGAGTTACCGCAACACTATAACTATATTTCTTAACATAAGCTCCGTTCCGGGCCATTGATTCTCAAAAGCTCACAAACATTTACGATCCTCTGTTATTTCGTAAAGCATAATTCATCTGTCTGTCTATGATCTATTTGCGTTTGTGTAAACACGATAAGTCTCAAGGCTACACAAATGTATTTACGAACGTAACCACCATAGATTAGTTCAATATCAATCGTGTAACTGCAATGCAATATGATGACATTAGTGCTATAGAAGTTATCAATGATGATTGTTTGTATATTAAATATCACGTATAAATAGGAATGGTTGATGATACAATGCTTTAAAAAACAATTTATTATCACTATCACGCGTTATTCTTAAACATGTTTAATTTGAAATAGTTAAATATTAGGCAACATTATGAAAATGTTTTTTTTAACAAATGTGTTTCAAAACAAAAAAGATTTATAAAGGCATGATAAGAGCAGAAGTCTAAGGCAACAAAAACTTTATTATAAGGTATCGATGTTATAATCGCAGATATTTGATTACTGTTTGTCTCTTATTGTACTATATTCGTACGTAGAGGATCCCTTATCTGAGTTATTAAATTGATACGTCGCTTTATTGTTCCACGCAGGTCCATATGAATCATTCGAAAGCTGAATCAGATTGCTATTTTGATATTACGTAGCATTCATACCAGGAATTCATAAATTCTGAACTAGTTGACGTTGTTATGGTAATATAAGATTCATATTAAGAACTCTCTCTTTTAAGTCGTCTAAAATTATGATGACGGGGACAGTGTGTTTTTATTTGACATCCTTTACTATAATGGCTCTAATGTTTTCAATTTTCCCTGCCTCAACAAAGCGAGGTACATGTTTTGGTGGAACGTTAGCGGCATACATAAAACGTGTTAACATGTAGTTGCATGTTGCATTTAGTATTCGTTTGGCGTTCGTATCCGATTTGGTGGGTCTCGTCCGGTGCACGACCTTAACTTACTGGCACGAGTTGTGGCAGAAACTACATCGCGGCCAGATTTCTTTGAACCTTCAAGTAGATATACAGCGAAAACAAGTTCATTCTGAGAACTTGTTAAGAGAGGAGAGGAAAGATTTGTACTTTGATCAATAAACGGTGGACGGAATAAGAGCGGACTTATCATAGTGGAAATAATGAGGTTTGATTTGAATTTTTCTACCATATACTCGTAATTTCATAAGTTGTCAATGGAACTAAAATCTGGTAGGAATTAGTAGAAGAATGAATTCAGGACATCAATCCGGTTTACTAGTTCTGTTAATAGTTCCTATTGAATACATTGTCCATGAATCCCTACAAGAGACCCAAGTACGTGGGCTTATTCGGCTTTGGTATCACGCGATTCACGGAAGTTTGAAATGCATTCGACTATAATATGGTTTCTTTCTATTCTTTTGTGGAATCAAAATGTCGATTTATCTAAATGGCATACATTTTAATAGCTACATATAGAATAGGCGATGTAAAGATTATGACGTAATTCTGGTCCATACAAACATCTGAAAAGTCAACATTATTGATGTCAAGTTCAATGCAGCAATAAAAGTAAAATGGCAAGGAAGCCCTTATCAGTGAAACAATTCAAGCATTAATTTATTAATTAAGGAAGATATTATCGCAAGCGGGTCGTTGGCAGCGCGAATTTAGACGCGGGAAAGGTCGAAAGCTGACTCACATCATGATTCGTTCCACAGAACACAACACGCGTCTTGGAAACCGAAATTATTACACTAATATTAGTAGACACGAGATGAAGCCAACGAGTGAATGTTTGTTTATAGAATGATAAATCAAAATGATTGCTTTTTCAAGTCATACGTATTCGCGTATAATAAAAGTCACGATGTTAGGCATAATGACCATTATGTAAAAATGAAGGTAACAAAATATAAATACTCAATTTTCCTTTAAATACGAAATGATAAGGATTGCATTAAAACGTCCACTCATACAAAAGCACTATATCAAAAACGGTTCAAATATATAAAGCGTATAGAAAGAAGAATTTTGAATATAAAAACTTAAAGAAGTTATAAAAAGATACATGATAGATTATAACAAGTGCGAAAACAGAAAAAAAATAACGATACAAATAGAAAGAAAATATTTAAGAAGACACGCCAAGACACTAATCACAAATATACAAGTAACATTCATAAAAATATTATAATTCAAATGTGATCAAACTTAACACGCGAGGAAGCCAATTCCAGCGACCTCCGAAACATAATAGAAGGAGTCATTATTTTTTTCCAACTCCACATTACAATAGAACAAAAACCTCTTAAATGTTCCGCAAAAAACAACGGTGGATACGTAGTGACTCACAGATACCTTGGCTTTTGAGGTTTGCTTGAGGCCTTCAGTCTTGCTCTGGTGAACACTTTTTTACAATTTCTATGAGCAATTCAAATGATTGACCGTGAATTTTAAGGTTTATTGCAAAGAAAGCCATAAAAGAAAAGCAAAACGTTGAAAGGAGTAATAAAGGAAAAAAATAAAAATGATTGATGGTTGTGGTAATATTTTTGACGTATCGTAACTTATAACTTAGGACATTAAAGTTTTTGCAAACAAATCAAAAAGATATTATAGCATCAGGTATTTTAAATGTCAATGATTATATCGATAAAATTGTTTAATTGGTTTTGTGCGAAATGTTTTTTGATTTTGTATTTCAACCGAACGAAAAACATTTCATAATTTTCTAAAAGAACGCATAGCAGTAAAAGTTCTGCATTTACTTATTTGAACGTTGCAGTTTTCATTTAAATCTACACAACGTGCGGAGATTTGAACGAACGTTTAATGACCTCTTGACGGCGGAGAAACAATGGACCATTTGGAATTATTTCACAATACTTTGAGGCCATTTGTTAAATAATAGCATCATTTTTTAATTGTGCTAGTGGAATAATTTTTTAGAATTTTATAATTGAATAAATGAATACAATAGCGAAATATAAAATACAACATGTACGTATACAAGACACACCGTAATAGCATACTATTCTGCTCTAAAACTATAAATATCAAACAGACTGATGGTAAAGCTATAAAAGCAACACTAATGTCTAGATATAAAACAAAATAGCAAAAGTCTACTGCAACATGAAACCATTAACTTTTATTCGTGAAGAAGGTAACCTTAAAAGACTTGATGGTTATGGATTACTGACAAGCAAATTTCACTTGGCCAACCGTCCGTGGGAAACTGGTGCAGGTATCATGCTGTGACCTGGTTTTATTCATGAGGTACTAGCACGGATACCAAAACAAACATACTGGAGGCTCCTTTGAGAATACAAACGTAAATACAGCCAAAACATTTGACCTGCAAAAGAACTTTCTCGGCTCACTAGTATTTACAACGCCGTAGAACGTGAATGTGCCTCGTTTGTAGTTGCTTTTTGGACTAAAAGTCTAGATAAGAAGGAAATGAGTATTTATTTAAATATACACAAGCTAAGAACTAGATGCAAAGTTAGAAGGTATGCTTCAAGGATATCAATGTACATAATATGTATATTGAGGCAATAAATAACGATAGTCGCAATCACTGCATTATAATTCGTTTATATTACTTTTCCTGCTCTCCGTATACGTTGTAAGCTTGACTGTAGTTATGCTTTCCTACTAACAGAAGTTGATAAACATCACAAAACACAATACACAAATACTTAATAACTTGTATTATTAGGAATATTTTGTAAAAGATATGATTGATGTTTAAGTAGTTTTAGTAGCTCAGCGAGTTTAAGTAGCTCATAAGAGTGACTTTATTGTCATTATGAAGTTGAAAACAATGTCGGAGTTAATAGCCTCATTCTAAAGCTTAGATAAATAAGAGTTTCAGCTTTCATTTTCGTTGTTGTAGATTTACTCAGACACTCGAGTACGCAAATATACACAAATAAAGTTGTTCCTCAAAATCATAACCCAAAAACTGGAACTCACAGCAAAGATTCAGCGGCCTAGCTGAATGACGGTAAACAAACAAAAGACGCAAACATCCATACAGCGCAAGAACCTGTATACGTCTATAAAATCGTGCGTCCCATTACGCGAGACGTCGCAACACGTGAATGGGTCATTAAGACAGGCTCGGCTAAGCGTTTCCTACGTTGCGACGCTGCACCGCAACGCTACAATATGGGAAAGGTTCTTTTATGTGCACTAGCAGTGGAAGTTTTGGAATGCTAGCATTTTTTACTTAAATACTAGGTTTTTGAATTTATTCTTGCATTTTAATTGCTATCCACATTTATATTTGAGCGTTGATAGCTTACAAACGATTAACCTGACCATACATGATAATTAGCAAAAACTACTTATCCCAACTAATTCTGTTTAAAGGTTCCGTCTTATAAACCCGTACTAAAATCTTACATACTCCTAAATGGTTAAAATAACTGTTTAGAAGGCTGTCAGCTGCATTTGCTGGTTTAATGAAGCCAGGCTTCGTAATCATCAAAAAGAATTCAGCGTCATTTAGTGGGACACAGAGACTGGCGTGTAGACAGATAGATGCAAACAAGTTTGCTTGGCACAGCTGAGCACACGTGGATGTAACATTACAAGTAATATAAACCTCTATAGACGAATCGAGGCGTATACGAAACACATACGGCCTACACGATCCTTTGAAACTAAAGTAGGTATGCTGCATAGTAGGAATCAAGCGGATCAAGCCCTTTTATGAACCTTATTAAGTTCTGCTTATACGTAATTGAATCAAGGTTTACTTTAAGATTGTCCATAAACATAGGCTACTTAAATTGGCTTCGCGAATTTCTGTCCTAGATTCTGACTGCCTAATGATCGGTTTTGGAGCTAGAAACGTGTCGCTTGAAGACATTTATGGATTTATCAGACCCAATAAACCAAGGAGTGTAAGTGGTAATAAAGCAGAGAATTGCTAGGCCGTAAATAAGACTATTGAATTAAGTATAATCGTCTGTTTCAACACTGAAACCAAAGACATCTGAGCTGACTATGATTAACAAAATGTCAGGTTCAGTTCTTTTAAGTGGAACAATTTTGTAGCATCGAACAAAGAAAGCGTGACTGAACTGAAATTGATCAGTAAAAGTGTTGCTAAACGAGCATACCGTTCGACCGATATGGATAAATTGTCTCTTACCGATAAACCGTAACTAAACACCATTTCTATCGGGCGGTGAGTTCGGATAATAATTATTTTTAGATATTGCTCAAACCGTCTCTTTACACGAACGCTTTACTAGGTTTCAGAATTAACAAACAATGGACTTGTGAAACAAAGCAGTTCTTTTCGACGTTAAAAGTATGCAATTTCATAAAATGTTATGTTACTTCACATCTGCTAGTTTAATTTGAAATTTATTTTTAAAGCGATGAATGGCTACGTATTCACAACTTTGGCGTCTCTATTTCACTGAAGTTGTATGAATAGACTGCTTAGAGTTATTTCATTTCATGCAATATTTACATCACAAATATTAATATTAAAATGATTACAAATGTTGAAATATTTAATCGTAACACCATAATCACATATTCATAACGTAAACTTTGATGATTCAATATGGTTATCAATTCCAAATTTGCATATTATGACTATCAATATTAATAACCAACATTATTAAAATTCTGAAAGAGCCTAGTACTCAATCAACAGGTCAAAATCGTTATGTTAATTATCAAATAGAACTCGTAACACCATTGAGAATCGTGACAAACTGCCGGCAGAATCAATTTTAGATAATGTTCTGATCATTAAAGAGAAACGACACGAGAGTTGCAAAATGTAAGAAATGGGACTTTGTGAATGACATGGTCGATTTGGATCATGTTATGCAATGATGCTGAGACCATTGTATCATCTTTGACGTTAGTTTGGATTTAACTATTGTAAAATGTTCTTGCAGTAATGACGATTTAGTTTAGTATAGACTAGGAAACAAAGCTGCTATAACTCTTGCTCTTGTGACTATTAAGTGGATTAGGTCTATCGAATCGTAATTTGCTACATCATTAACCCAAATCGCTGTTATATCATTTGATATTACGCGTGCTGTGTGTCATCGTGTTTCTGGCTTATCCCATTTAAATCGTGTGAGAAAAACGGGGTTTATTAAGGAGCTTCTTCTTATCAAATATTTTAGTATCATGTACTACTAAACAGCCAATTAAACAAGACAATAATTATGTCGATAAGATTTGATAATTTTACAATTAGTAAGCTGATAAATTGACTATTGTAAATCTTATCATATACACATTGATGCCAATCACTAAATTTTAAGTACCCAACATAAAATCCTTCTTCATTAAAAGTGTTACTTTAGAAATACAGTAGAAACTAGCGACTAAAAGATTATAATCACAGACACAACAATCATAGACAGACAGAACCAATTTGCAAGAGCAATTTCAACCGTCGACATCAGTTAACTTAGAGAATAGAACTATGGATTTGTACTCTAATTTAGATCAAATTGCTTACAGTGTTCAAAACAGATGTCGGAGATAAGGAAAATATTAAAGACAATTCTAATAGGAACTAAGCAATTAAAAGTTTCTAGATAATCTCAAAATGCCCTCAATTGTTTAGCTACATTAGTTTCACAAGACTTTGCCAAGAAAACATTTCGATATTTAACTATCATATCAGACAGAGTTGTTTTAAACTCAATACTTGAAAATAATAGTAACAAAGTCACGCTCGAGTAAAGATAAATCTGTTACTTTCATATGAATCTATTATACTCCGATCGTAATTATAAGACAAACGCATGGCTATTAACGCATCAGCTGTGGATTAGTATTACAAGTGTATGTAGGTGAAATTGCACTGTTAGCATATATGTAAGTTGTTGTGTGAAAGTAATATATAGCTCGTCCGGTGGTCGCAGTGCGCGACGGTCGTGCACCATTGAGTATAGACGCGACAAGCGGAATAGGGAATTCTTGCACCTAACCCATCATTGTTTCTATGGGTCGTTCGTGACCCGCATACCAATTAGACTAATTCAAGCTTAGCTCATTTTTCATTAAGAGTACCTAAATTTGATTTATTAAATATAAGTTTTTTACTACTTTTAGTTTTGTTTTTGCCATATATGTCCCAATTAGTTCAGACTCTATTTGAATTAGGATACTGTAATTTAGCATAGGCTTATTAATCACAACGGTTTTTTAATTGAGATATGTAGATGTTTATACAGGAAATTTCACTTGATTATTTTATCCAATGCAAGCCTGCTTATAATAACGAATGAATTTGTCATGATAAACATCCTTTTCCAAACATTACAGATTCTTTATAAGTTAATTGGCATGATTGAAATAAAATTCCAAGTCGTTGAATATAGTCACTCCCTTTGGCCATAGACAGAAAAAAAATCAGTCAATATTCACGCCTCGATGAAATACTACGCTTGGTAGATATTCAAAATATTATAGTAGGTTCCCGGAACGTCTGTCGGATAGTTGAATAAACAGTAGGTATACGGACAGTTAGTAGTTATGCAAAGTTATCGCGTTTTCTATTACAGACGATCTTTCAAAGAAAGTTGTATGCTTCAGGTAAGAGTTTTCCAAGTTAGTTAAAGCTTATTACAATAGTTTTGCTTTCAGAGGAAAGTAACGCGCTGAAGCACCACAGAGATTTTGTTACGGTGATACATTTGGAATTTCTGATGACCGTAGATCACGTTAACTTTAGATTAATGGGAAAAATTGTTGGTAAAAATAGTACCCGTATGGCGCAAGCGTGAATCAAAATTTTTGTTCTAGGTGTATATTTGTCTATTTTATGTAGAATCCTAGTGTGGGGCTTGGAGAGTATAGCGTTATTTATTTTTAAGGTAAGGAACGCTATCCTTTATAATAATTATGGGTAAAGTGCAAATACTAATAGGTCTTATACTCAGGCCACGCCTCAAGAATTTGACATTAACAGTGATTCGAAAAGTATAGGCGACATTGTAGATGTACTAATAACTGCTTAGAAACATTTAGTTCACTATCACGTGTGACCTAAGACGCTGAAGTTAGGTAATATAACATAACGATCTGATGTAATACGTATAAGGCTGGGAAACCTGGTAACACTGAATACAATGAAGACTTTAAATTGCAGCGACATTTTTCTTTATACTTTTTCGTAAGTTGTCAAAATTACTTTTGACTATGTCAAAACTCATTTGGTAGTGACTTTACATGCAAAAAGCGAAGAGTCATATTAGATTCTGATCACGGCAGAAAATCATATCACAGATGTTCCCTGATGTGATGGCTCATTTGCCTTTTGTCACCCACAAGGCAATTTTCATGTGGATTATAAAATAATATTCCATACTGTACTGGACAACGATCGAATCTTAGAGCAGACTACAAAATAAAATACTCGCTCAAAACAAACCAGCTATAACACCAATGAATTCATCGATCGGACATTAGGCAGTGTCATATTACCTCACCACTCGGCAGTCAGCACAAAAACCTTGGCCAGCGACATAATTATTACTAAGCATACTATTACTGCCAACTTGCGACATTCTAGTATTGATGGAAGGTTGGCGTTATTTGAATATAACGCTGACTAGACGGAAACACACCTAGGCGCTAAAAGCATCGGTTTATTACTAAACGAATGGAAGGAGTGTGTACATAAAACGGTATAATATATAATAACAGCGAGGTCAGTGACTCGTCAATCGATTTTTGAAATCATGGCCAATCGTTGTCTTTTAGCTGTCTGTACAAGCGATAATACTTTTATAGGACGGTTACTCATCACTCTTATCAGTCTCTGTTTATCATTCTGATTTCCTAAGAAGGCACTTGACGGAAAATATGACTCTTGATTTAGAAACTGATACAATCGGATCTACATTTCAAGAGAAGTAAAATTCGTGACCTTGCTTTTAGCTACCACGTATGCATAAGAGAGCAGTTGTTTTTTGTATTCAACTTCATCGTATCGATATTTCTCTTCGAACTATTCTAAAATAGCTAAACCTTTGTTTCAAACATAGGGGAGTTCTTCAACTAAATTCAATTATCGATAGCGTCAACAACCGGCTACCGCGACCATTCTATCAGTCTAGCAAACCACGAGGTCCGATTCCGAGGCCTCTACGTCAAGGGCATATGATTGAAAATCGATTGGCTTTAAGTCCCGAAGCTCAGACCGCAATGGCATAGTAATTGACGATGATGACTTGTTAAGTTGCGCGTTGACCAACGCTAGGTGCGGGCCGAGTTATGTCACATTACATACCTAGTCGGTCGGTGCCCTTATTCACATGTAAGTCAATTATTTTCTGCTAGATGTTACACTTGTAAATATGCAATTTATCTTTGTCACAGTATGAGTAAAAATTAGTAGGACAGCCATCAACATTGAGACAAGCCCATTCATCTTCTTTCTTTCATTTACTGACTGGGTAACTGATTGACTTATGACTAGGTGTTGTATTGTGTCATAGGCATCACATTGTATTATTATAGATACACTTCCGAATTACCATTTTTTAAAGCTAATAAAACTATCTGTATCATAAGAGTAACTCATAATTTTAAAAGAGAAATAATGGCTATTACTCCATTCTTAACCGACATACAAGTGCAGTATGTGGTTGGCTAGACTACTGTTATAGTCATTAGTGGATCAGAGAGAGGAGGGACCCGAGTAATGTAATGTTATGTCACGTACTAACTCCGTAATGAAAGGTCGGTGTTCTTTGTTTTGCGTTATACATTAAGTATAATACATCTATGCTTAGTGTAATATATAGTCTACTAGAAGACCCGGCAGACGTTCTGCAATACGTTGTATCTCTTATAGTATGGTTGTTCCCTTAGTTTTCCACATCAGGTACTTCTGCTCTTAAATTTTCATGTACCTTTAATAAAATCCCATCAAATTGGCCAACTTTAACCGGGACCATGTTTTAATATTTCTAGTAATTTTGTCTAGTAGAATTCAGTCATAGATCTTTGAACCACTTTATGTTCACATTCAAAATTAAGCCAAACCACACATAATTCGCAATGTTGCATCCTAATGGAATCTACTCAAACCTGTCTAATAAGAACTCATATTACACTATGCACAACTAATGAGTCTTACCCTGCAATACCATTATCATTAATGATAATGATTCAAGGGATATCGATTATTCAATATCCGTTACTCGCATCAACCAGGGAGGTCGATCAGTACTTATCAGTAATATAATGGCAGTAGTAATGATACTAATGATCATGTCGGCAGCCAGTGGAGTGATAATGAAAATGATATTGATAAGAAAAAGGCAGATGAATATTACCGTTAATGACAGGAGCAAAACAGATTCCGTTACGATAAATGGTAAATATCCAAAGGTATTTTATATAGAGGCAGAGCGCATTCGTATAGACAAAAGCGAAGGCGGTAATTGTTTTGATTGTTAGTTAGAAAGGGCACATATTTATTCGACTTAAGAGAACTTAGAAACTCGTAACTATAGTGGTAGTATTAAAAGTTCTAACAATTAAATCTTTACACTGAAATGCGCCTTTTATAAAGTCGATGATATGATAAATATTAAATATTGTTCTATCGATATAAGGATTATTATAAGATCAAATATTGATAAATTTTATTGTAATGATGTAAGTGGTTTTTAAACACAAAGTATGTTTACTTACTCATGTAGTGTATTGTTATGGCGAATTAAACGATTAATTTCTCTCTTATTTAATCATTTGGTTCGATGACAATCCATAACAAAAATCAATTTACTTTTACTATCAAGTTCTTCACAACAGGTTACACACTTGACTGATATCAATGGGTTGAGTCCGGATTGAGTACTGTATACTTTCACCGGTATAAATGTTTTTGTTTTTTCATTACACTCAGCTTTGTTCTTATGTTTACAATACTGGTTCAAATCAGTCAACCAGTTCAAAGAACGTAGATATACAATATCGGTGGGTTCAAATGAGCGTGTTTTGTTATCCATTTAGCGTTTAAATTGTCTCTAGGAATTATTAATGCTACTGGTAGTTTTACAGCGGAATTCTCATTATTTTAAATGGATTTAGTTTTTTTGTACCATAGTGAAGACGGTTAAATCTTGAACTGCCTGGTAACGTCTTAACGCCTGAACTATTTTGTTCAAACAAACAATCTTTCACCACGTTTGACGAAGGAGGAGACAAAAACAACTTTTTTAAATGTCTATTTTTGACAAAAAAATCTAATATATACGCACCTATTGTCTGAATCTTTGATTTAATATGGTTTTTAAATCTTTATGGAGCTAATTGATAATATAGATAAAGAAATATTTATACTAAAACTTACATAGAAATCTTATAATCCCTTGTTACGAATTTTTAACATTTTACTCAATCTCAATCGGAATCTAATGATATCCATTCCATAGTAGCTAAAACAAAACCAGAAGCATCTACAACCGCACCATTTTTAACCCAACGAATTAATTTAATTAACGTTTGAACGGCTGAACTAATTTCTCCAAACCAGTGAACATCTTTCGTCGCACGTGATAGATGGGACATGGTGTTGGGTAACTCCATTCAAACTCAAACATTCGGTTTCTTGTTTGTTTTAGAGCACGTTCCCAAAGTTTAAAGATAACAGAACACCAACCGAATACCTGTCGTTTATTTTATAGAACCTCATATCAAATGATTTCAAATCAACAGGGCTGCCAAAGTGCTAATGTAATACCTATTATAGATTCTCCGCAACAGCGCCAATTTCACAAAGTTCCGATCACCCAAAGTAGACCTTTTTTTGGCCTTAAAACGAGTCTCCCAACAAAAATAGAATTAAATTGCTCATTGGCAAACTACCCGATTTAAATTTTTTTTAATGTCTTATATAATTTTGGCGGTACCGTAACGACTATTCTAAAGGAACTAAGTTTGGGAAGCCATGTTTTAGAGAATGGCCCGTTGACTCTTGTTACAAATATAGACGGTAGAGTAAACTTCCGAAGCGAGCACCTGCGACATTCGAAAACCAACGTTAGAATGGAAGGATCTATACCCTTTCTCAAGAAAGGATCTCTATACTTGATTAAGCTAACTGGATAGAATTTAGAATATAGATAGTATTAAAACATAACGATGATGAAGGATCCACTGTAATTTCGACTTTATATCCTAATCGTATCGTAACAAATAAAGTTAAGGCATGTTTAGGTTAGTTTAGACTTTGAATTACAGTAAAATATACCCATACACAAACTAAAACAGAAGACTAAACGATCGGTTTAGACTTTTTGTTAATTTTCGATGTAGATTATAAGCATTATTGTATTATGTAAGTAGTAGTCTTCACAAATTGAACGGTACAGAATATGAGTTTAACACACTTTAAAATTTTAAGGATTACTTTGTTGTCATCAAATCACTTTTGCCTATCTTTCTGATAAGCATGACAACTGTAACAAATCCAGAAACCTGCAATGATTTCTCATAACTACATCATATAAATCCTTCGCATTTAATTTCATCAAACTGACAGTAGTTTACCAAACATACCCCATCCTTGTTCTTACCTAATCACCTATTCTTCCAACGACACGGAACCGCTAAAATCAAAACATGACCTACCGACTTGTTACAACAACTAAATCGATCCAATAAAACTATTTAAGGAAGCAATAATAATTAGAAAGCGGTAACCAAATGATACACAACACCTTAAAAGGAACTGGCCGGTACGTAAGAGTTCACTTTCATATCTACATGCCCGTTCAAGAAATTTTTACTGACGGAAACAGCCAGAAATGAAAAGGAAACTTTCAACTATCAAGATTGCAATCAGGCAAGCATATTGTATTAATAACTATTACATTAAGCAGTGATAGCCTAGTGGTTTGAACATTGGTGTCTCGAACTGGAGATCCTGGGATCGAACCCCACGGCATGCACCTCTAATTTAAAAAGTTATGTGCGTATTAGATACTAATTATCACTTGCTACGGTGAAGGAAAACATGGTGAGGAAACCTGCACACCTGAGAGTTCTCCATAAAGTTCTCAAAGGTGTGTGAAGTCTGCCAATCCGCACTAGGCCAGCGTGGTGGACTACGGCATGTACCCCTCACATTGTGAGAGGAGACCCGAGCCCAGCAGTGGGACAGTTATGGGTTGTAATGATGATGAATGAACTATTACATTACAATCATAATTGTATTTAAATATATCATGCCGTAGGACAGAAAGAGAAGACGATGACGACTTGTATTGAAGTTGTATGTAAAAGCGATCTCTAAGAATACGTACTGCGTATGAGCGTGATTGATATTCTATCTGCTATCGTCAATGTCATTGTCATCTGTCATAAATGTCTATCAATTGTAGTGCTGTACAGAATTATACCGTAACTCGGCAATCGATCAGACGTACCTCATGGTAAGTCTATAACGAGCTTGTCACTTATATTTGGTGAGCTAAAAATTCAGTTCCTAGATCCGACAACGATATTCCCTGGTAAAACTCCACTTCCCAATATTCTTGACTGTTTTTCCCTGACTGACTTACAACCTTTCTTTAACAATCTCGATATTTTTTCAAATATTTCAATCGCAGTGCGTATCAGGAAATCAAAAATATTGGAGTTTCCCCATTTACCGCTGTCAATGTATCAGTCATGGCTTTGATATCAATGATCTTCATAGTCGATGGTACCTCCATTAGGTGACCAGTCTGCCCATTAGTCACACACACACGCACACAAATACATCAAATAAATGACTACGACATCCATCGTCACTCACGATGTGACGTAACTCAGAGGGGGTGTGACTATTAATACTCGCACACGTGCTACATTAGTCTGATCAGGGCCTAATCTTGTTACCAAGTACCGAGTTATCCGATTAATAAAGTGGTAAGGACGCGATTATTTATAGACTGATTACTTGGAGTAAGTATCAATTCAAAACGCATATTGCATCGGAGTGTGCGATGAAGTTTAGTACAATTTTTACATGTCTAAACCATTTATATGTCAGTAACCTTGACCTATGATAAAAACTGATTTTACCGTCTTTAAAATGTTATCAAAATAAACAATACAAGTAACTTTTTTCTGATTTTTTTTTAAGTTTTACGATCCCAATAATTAGGTCTTCCATTACCCCCGTAAAATAGCTGATTTACCCGTGGGGGTAATTAGCCCCATCCATGGTAGGAAATAGGGGCTATCAACTTTACTTTGAAGTAAACGTAGATAAAATTTTAGCTCATTTTTTTTGATTTGGGGTTAAATAAGACCAAAATGTAGCTTAAATAACAGACTGACCTCTGATAAATATAATTAAGTCGTACGATTAATTCTACAAGACCACTTAATCAAAATAAATTAGTCAATAAACAAGCACTAGATCTCCAATTTATACTAAAACTTGCAAGAATAATGTCCTTGTTTACAAAAAACATTAGCTACAATCTCGATAGAAATATCTATTTTAATGCTTAAAAGGTGAGGGTCAAACTTAAAATTAGTTCCCGTCTAATGTAAAATACCTGGCAGCTGTGATGTATCAGCATAAAAACTTACACATCTGCTTATAAACTAAAAAAAAAGAATAGCGTAGCAATGACGCAGGCGCATAATATATTGACAATAAATGTAAGGTGCATTGGCTTTGTAAATAGAAGTAAATATGTATAGTTACAAACTAAAGCGTAGTTGAAACTCAGTTCTATAATCCCCAAGGCTAAGTCCATAAATCACATAAGTTTGGATAGTCGAGCCTAATCTCATCTAATCTTACTTTAAGGAGAGGTGAGGGTGGTCTAACGTTACTAGAAAAACCATTAGAAGTCTCCCGTGAGATTGGGAGGAAGTTAAGCTAAATCTCATGACATCTAATCTTGTTACGGAAAACATCACATTTATTAATGAATTCGCAAATGGAGTAGGTGAACTGGTAATACATAATTAAAAATTAAAATTTCTCACAATGTCAAGTCACAGATAAAAACGAACTTACTAGAAATGGCTATGAGCGCTTCTAATATATTAAACAGCATACAGCAATTAACAACATAGTTTGTTGAACTTCTGACATATGAAAGAAGCAAGAATAACTGTAGGTGAGTTGCCAACGCGGATGCTAGGTGGTGTTGCTGGCTCTAGATAATACGGGTCAAATAACACCCCGGGTGTTACAGATCAATCTCAGACACCTACATTTGTGGCATACCTGGAACACTGGTGGAGTCACATGCTTTCTGTAATGTACAGAGAGAATTGGACCTTATTACTAAGACCATTTAGTCGTATTATCCATGGAACACATGACAGGGAATCCTAGGGCTATAAGGCTGTAGGACTAAGACGTTTCATATATACTACTCATTTTCACGTGGACAATTAGCAGGTGTGGTACTAAGATTAAAGCTGTAGCATTTTTGACCTTAACATAACAGACATAAGGCTTTCCAAAGTTACCTAGTTATCTTCAAATATTAGTGTGCATACCGATGAGATATTATCACATATATCAATGACTCGCTATTCGTTTCTTACTATGAAACCTACACGGTTAAAAGTACCGTTAAACAATTTGCGTGGGAAGGTGACTAGGTGACTACTTAACAAAAAGATAATATCTATGAAAAGTTATCGGTTACTACAAATGTTAAAGTAGAGAACATCTTTACATACTCTTGGCCGTGGTTATCGTTAGATGACAATCGTTAAAGTATATCGGAGGCCTTTACGCGGCGTCAAAATTTAAGACATACATATTTGGCAATTCTGCGAAGGACCAGAATTCTGGATACTTTAGGCCTCCTCAGTAATGAGGAAGAGAATCGTGTCATGATATGAATTTAGTAAAATAAAGGAAGGTCACTAGCTCAGCTGCTTACTAGGATTCCCTGTGTCTTGGGTGCCATAGACAACACAAAGAGACAAATCATCCACACCCGGACTGAGAACAGAAGCTTAAATTCATCATTAAAATTTCTTCCTCAATGGGATACGAACCCAAGACCATTTGACCGGCAATCCAGCTTGGTAACAATTCTGCCACACGCATACGGGTTGTCACATTAAAGTGTTGATCAATGCTAATAAAAAATTTACAACACAAAAAACTAAATAGTCCTACTTATCAAATATCGATAAATTAAATATGTAATTAAATCCAATTTCCAAATTAGGTAACTAGCTCATATCTCTAATGATATCGATATATTACGCTGTTACTATTATTCAATTACCGATTAACGTCCATCCACTTTGTACATTTCAACATTACCGAGTATCGATTGCAAACATTGTGTTAATCGTGTATTATCTGTGTTATTTCAAAATTAATGTCAGTAGGTGTGTTAATTGATTTTACTTTAGGAGCCTTTTAAGTATTTCGTTATCTTTTATTAAAGAGCATTATGTCTGGTTCTTGCATTTTTGGTGCATATTTCTCATTACTAGAAAACTCTTTTTTTGATGTATTTTTATCATCACCAGAGAACCCTTTCTGCTCTCATCAAACAACAGAATCTATAGCCAAATACCCTTCCCTTTTAACGCACACGCCAATTATATTAGATAGCGTTTGGCGTGAGCGTTAGAAGGAAAGGACGTTTGGCTAGAGGCTCAGATTATAAAGTTATCCTCGGCTGGAAGATGTCAATGTCAACTATATGTCTACGAGGGCTTCCGATTGTAGTTTGTCTTTTCTGTATATCAGGCAGTGTGATAATATGGGTATTACTTAATTATACACACACATCCGATCATTACTTTCATTAATCACCTACCTATTTCATTTACGTACTGTTTCATATGAGTCTTTGAGAAAGACGGTTCCACATCATACGTAACGCTTACAAAGGAATTCAGAAATATAGAATAGATAGAAACAGAAATAGAATAGTTATTACTACCGATGAGATAAAAAACATTGCGCACGTTTCATATCCAGTTCGCCCACACACCTCGTGAATGATGAGAAAATTTGATAGTAACTACACGTTTCCCAAACTTATGAGTTCTTTTAGAAACTCATAAATCATTCAAGGATTACGAAATTCCCAAAGGGGAGTGAGGTGCAGGCAATGTTTGCTTTTTTAACTAACTAGTAGTAAAACAAAAAAAATCACCGCTTAAAGTAGGGGGCATATAAACAATGTGATGTATAGCCTATGTAACTCGCACAAAAGAGACGACAAATCCAAAGAAACCTCATAATGAAATACACTCAAAAATATTACACTTTTGATAATGACGGATAAAAATATAAGGTGTTCTAGAACAGGTTAAGTCAGAAAATAAGTTGAAGTATAAAGATTTAGTACCCAATCTTACACCCAATGCTAATCAGAATAAAATATCCAAGAAGCCTAGCAATAAAACTTCCAAAGAAACTTTGATAGTAGATTTCATCGAATCAAAACTCAAACCGATCAATCGCATGAATTAACCTTAATTTAACGCCCGGTTTCCGAACGAAAAGTGCGGACAGCCAACGCTATTACGCGAAATTAAAACGGACGTGCACTGTTGATTATTAATCGAAAAGTTTATTTAAATTGGTAGAAAGAGAAATTTCTTTGCCTACTGAACGGACTAGTTAAATCAAAGATTTACTCGAATCTGAACGGTAATCAGGTACTTTAAATAGCCGTTGTATAGACTTAAACAGAATATTGGCTAAATTGGTAAAAACCGTCTCCAATGATAACATTTGAAACGGTCGCATAACCTCGTCCTCCGAAGCACGGAATTACCCACTTAATAAGAGCCACTGATTGATCCATCTAACTATTGCTTGACGGTACTCTTAGTTCATAAATAAAATCAATTACATGGACAATGGATCAACATATAATATTGTCCCTGTATAACTCATTGCCTGCATATAAAATGCGCTCAACGGCCAAGTACTTCCGAAGCCATTCACGATTAGGTTTATGCAAAGACCAATGCAAATTCAAAACAAATCATACATCACAATCGTCAGCCGACACAATGAAGACCGAATAATAGCAAACCCCGATACTTGTTTATCAGATCCATGGCCATATCGTCGATAAACAATAGATATCGAAGGAACGAGCGAGTGTAGGATGCGAAATATTACAAAGTGTTCAAGGCTGGCCGGCCGCGTGTGCGATAATTGGCGTGAAACCTGTTTAATAGATAGATACTTGTAGCATGACACAATCGCGATCAATGTTTGCAATACATACCGGTAGGAAAGATTTATGATTGAATGGCTCTAAGTGGAGGTCACAGGTCCTAACTTAAGACCTTGTTTGTTATAACAATGTTATCATTAGTATTTGGTATTGTTCCAGTAGCTGAAAAGCAAGCACACGATACACGACATGGTAAGTGGTCATCATCACCCATAGACATCAGAAATCAAATCAGATGAAAAATGAAAAAAAGTATAATTTAGCTAATTCTATTTTGCATCTGCATACCTAATCAGGCGTCTGCCCTAACTGTACTAATTGGACGGCGAAACTTTGTACAATAGCAAACAAGAAAAACAAGCAATACAATTTGCAGTCATGCCTATGATTCACGTGGATACCTACGTAGCAACAACAGATAGGTATTAGAAACAGTAGTAACAAAACAGAAACAAACTAATACACACTTCACAAACAAGTGTTACGTCTCAAATTTTAATTTAATACCAAAAGGTAGCATTCCGTAACTTGGAGTAACATGTCTGCTCATAAATGTCGTTATAACTGTACTCTGTAAAAATCTAGCACACGTACCTTCCGACACATGCAACGATGATTGATTGAAAGTCTCTCTGCATAAGACAAGGAAACTGCGCATTTTATTTTGTACAAATCTAAGTTCCATGCAGCTGGTTACGCTAAAAATGACTAAATATGACCACGTGCATGCTACATAATTATAATCAAAGAATATTCAAGCATGAAGCCACACCTGGCGAAAGTAATAACGCGTTTTGGCCGTGTATAGGCGATTTGATGTGTCGCTTCCTCCATAAAATGCAAATGCCTAAACTTTGGGCAAGCTGACCAATTCGTTTTGGCCAGACTCGTAATATTGAATTTATTGCTAGAAAATTATCACGCTTATTTTCGGCGCTATTTTATTAGAAACCACACAGGAAGGTGAAAACCGATAATTTCATACTGATATGCCACAAAACTGAATGATATTTCCAAAGTTCTGAGACAATTTTTCTTTACAAAAACGTCAAGCTATATGAAACAAGTGTACAAACACAGAAATACTTTCAGCAAAGATCAAAAGATGTAGTTATTGACGCACACAAGAACAGCTGTGAGGGACGCGTGCCAGACCCTAATAGCTGTTATAGCAATGGGCCATCCGCGCAGGTGTTCATATACTTAGCTCCTATGAATAAGACCACCAGACAACAGACATCAACACAGTAAATAAATAGCTACGATTGAACCTTACTACTGTAGTAAGCTGTAGAATGGAATGTTAATAAAAGTATCAAACAAAGTAATATATAAGGAAATGTGGCCAGCACAATAATAAAGAATGAATATAATATTAAAATGGTCCTTGGTGATTTACTGTATACAGGTTAAAGTCCCATGAAAATAGGCGCAGTAGTTTGTAAAGAATAAAATTACAATATTTTACACGATAGAGGAAAAACTATATATTTAGACCAATTAAAATCCCAAATTTGCAACTACAAAAAAAATATCCTGTGAAAAAAATTTAAGGTTTAAATGAACTAAAGCACGAGACGACCATAAAAATGCCACCACACAAAATGAATACTAACAAGAATAAGTATTGATTTCTGGTATTGTAAGATCTCCATTGGACTGTGAACTACTATTGTCCTTTAATTAATCTAAATCTAAAAAACATAATAACCATGAATCATCATTACATCACCAGTTCACCATAACGCAAAAAATGTCGTTCTGCTAAATTTAGATTTCCTCTAACAATATGAGGGTCATAGGAAATAATTCAAAAGTATAAAAAGCAAAGTTAACATTTTAAAGTCATAAAAAGAAATCTCAATTATGAGAGTTCCTTTACGAGGAGTTCCTTCACATTGGTCATTCATAAAACAGTGGATAATAAACCAATTAACAGCCCTATTATCTAAAAGATATGAAACATAAATACCCAATTAAGGATTGCACATATTTTTCCTTATAATGACGAAGTCCAAGACTTCATTATATAATCATGCACCATACATATCATCTGACTTATGGTAAAACAAACAATAATAATGCTGTTGAAACATCTAAGACAGATCCAGAGTTACCTTTTAGCACCCTAGTTGTAATGGCGGACGTACTTAAGCCCGACGTAATCAAATTAAGTCCAAATGATAATCACGTGTTAGATGTGCATGTGAGTGTAAAGATGATACATCGCATTACGACAGTGGTGCAGGTTTTTGCGTCACCGCGGCACCGGTCGCAAAGCAGCGTTGTGTGTGGCGAGTTGATAATGAGGTAAGTTATGTGAGTTGTACTGTAATCGTTGATGAGTGGAAGAGCAAGAAATAATAAGTGATATAAGTAGATAATGGCTCACAAACATTCTCGCATTAGGATTGTAAGTGCCATGGATATAAACAAATGAAGCTTAAACTATAATGAACAATCATTTATCTATTTCTATAATGCCTTGCTCTGGCTAGAAAGGAAGCTAAATGTCCAAGAAACGAGCAGACGTAATGCAATGGTTATCGTCGAACACAGTGACAATAAAGATATCAAGAACACTTTGTCGACTTAGTAAAGGGAAGACGGAAGGAAAGAAAGACTTAAGATCAAGCCTCAATAGTCTTCAAAAATCAACAACATTTTAATTAAACAGATAATGGTCCCAATATATGACTCGCATCGCACCCAATCTCACACTATGTACAGGTTCTATCAATGGTTTTCTTATCTTCTATCGGGATAATGATTTGTAAGATAGATTGACACCTAATCTTCCACCAATCCGCATTAGAGCGTCCTAAATCTCCGTTACGACATTTCCATTTACGCTTATTGCTGAGTAATGTAGATGCAATTTACTATTTCAATAGAGTTAACATAAACTAGGGCAAAAAGATAACCCAACCTCCGTTTCCTCATAACTACGGACCTTAAAAAACAGATGGCCGTTGGAAAACAGATGTAAACTTTCAGCTTTATCGTTGCTATCACCGACATTGCTTCAGATTGCGCGTAAACTATTTCCGTGCTACGTTTAGCTACGATCTGGCTGAGACAACTGATTTATGAGGATCTACTTGCATGAGACTGATTGAATCTTTCCAGAATGATCCTACTTTCTCGGTTTTTCCTGCTGTTTTGTTATGATGTTTAAGTATACGTATATCTGTTATTTAAGAGATAAAACCATCAACGTGAGCAATTTGGATGAAGTTATTTTAAAGCTCAACGTCATTGATATTGATTAGATTAATGGTATCTATAATTGGAGACTAAGATTTGACTCTAGCACAATAATCAAAATCAATTTTATTTTTATACTTATACTTAAGGCAAAATTTTATTAATTACTTCTTGACCTTTTACATTCCGAAGTGCCTAACATCTTGTTTCATAAAATAAATGTTATAATAAAAGACAATTTAGTGTAAATGGCTGATAACTGAATTAGTACTGTTGCAAACGTGAGATCGAAAGTGCATACCAAACTAAAGGCAAGACCATATACTCCTTCCCCTAACATTTCCTAACAGGGTTGCTATGCTTATATTAAAAATCATCTGTACTACATATACGAAACTGAACAAGTTAGTTATTCAATACATCTATGAACTGCAGGGCGGATGGCAAGCTATTTTCGGTGTCAAACGACTTCTAGTTTTTATAACATCTATTTACGGGATGAAGTAAACGGTGCGACGTATGCCACTAAAGGACATGGGTAGGGCGTATGTGCAGTGTTCATTACATATGATGTTTTTGGAGTAGGACATTGGATAAATGCTAAATATTTAACGATAAAAACCAGGGTGAGCGTATCCCGAAGAATAGAAGCACTTAAACCGTTTTGACACTAGATAAGATCGATGTAAGGAGTAGCTAATTCCTCTAATCCACGGATCTGTTGAGTAGCCGATGTGTCGAATTACGAATCTGATCGACTCATAATCTGTTCGAAAACTGACCTAGGAGCATCAAAGCAAATCTTTTCATCAGTTTCTGACAGTCTCCGAGTATTCTAATATATACCTTATTTCGACTGAATAAGTGTAAAATTTGAACTAATGATCGCACCTGCAGTTGCTACTTTAATACAAGAATCTACCTCTTCCAAACAGGCACTTAAGGTTGATTTTACTACAAACTCATTTGCTAACAAAACAACAAAAAGAAGTTACCAATATCCTCTTATAATGGTATTAACTTCCGAGATAACTTAGCTTAAAGCTTCCTTACAAGTGACGCAAGAAATTCGTTGTGCAACCAAACTGCATAGCGTTATTCTTATCATATCCGCATAGGGATCAATATGAACTGCTATCGAGGGGTTGAGAGAAAGGTCAAATATTATAGGGGTCCGCGCATTTGATGCCGCACACGAAACCCTAGAGAATGTAGCGTGTCAATCTCAGTCTACTCGAGCCTATATTTCCGTATATGATGACAAGAATGTACATAGATATTTTGTTATTCTTATCAAAACGTTTGTAACTCTAATTACCGAAGTAGGTATACCGTCAAAATCTTGGGTAATTTGATAATTTTAGAATGCAATTAGAATGAACCATAACTTGAAACCTAAGAATACAAGCGATGCTTTAAATGTTCACGATCAACGAAAGAAAAAATAAAGTCAAAAATGTTCATGTCATTTTCAATAGCTTGCGTAGGATTTAAGACTAAAAAACACGTAGATATTTTAAGATATAGTTGAATCGAAAACACGTAGATATTTTAAGATATAATTGTAATACAGAACCATAACTTCAACGCGCTCGATGCTAACCAATTTCTATCTCACTTTTTGCTGCAACAACCCTTGGTGCTTCAGATATTTTGAGACGAAGATCACAAGTAGAGCACGTGCAAGCTATTGTAAAGTAAAAAAAAATATTTACGACCGTCCCGGCACGTATGGGGATGCCATAGACAAAGCTATTATTTTTAAAACGCACCAGCTGGTCATACGATCCGAGCGGTATAATGGTTAAATGACTGGCAGATACCGGACTTACGTTCAGAGTTCTAGGTTCGATTCCAAGTGAGGTAATTTGACTGAAGAGGTTTAACTGTTGTGTAACTATGTGTTTTGCCCAAAAGGCTGTAGAGCTTGTCGAAAAAATTAAAATATATACACAACATACTTGGGTAAATACGTTATAATATGCAGTATTAAATATAAGCCATAGCGATAAAGAAATTATTTTTATCGGCGTGTCCGTGTTCGTTTCAATAGTAGGTAACTGTGGCTATAAAACGTGAGGATCTAGTTCATATTTATTTATAAGAAAATGCAGTAAACCTAAACAATTTTACGTCTTCGTTCCGAATTATGAAAATAAAAATTGAATTATTTTATTTCACGACTACTTGTTAAAACTTCAGTGTTTTGATTTCGTCGATCTTTCAAAAAATGGATATAATACGATCTTCTATTTCTTCTTCTATTTAAACCTGAATCTATTCACATAGATACGATTCTTATCATTCATTACGATTCAAAAGATTACAATTCAAAACCGCAACTCATAGAACCTACCAACTTTCCCCCTAACAATTCACCTTCAATAATAACTCATTCAATCAGTCCAAACTCACCATTTCCTTCTTCAAATGCACCAACTGGGACTCGAGATCAGTCGGGGGGTTCTCCAAAGTGGGGGTAGGGGATTCTGCCTCCTGTTCCCCCTCAGCAAAGCCGCTGAGGCTCTTCGGCAACGGCGGCAACCCTTGTAGAGACATCGTGCTGATTGCGCGGAACTGCTTGCGTAGTCTGTTGGCAATGGTTGGGAATAGGTGATTATGATGTTGGTAATAAGATTTATAAGGCGTGTTTGTCTCTCTGTGTGTGTGAGAGTGTTTGCGCGCACGAGCGTGTGTGTGCGCGAGAAATATTGCGTTGTCTAATACATACTCTTTTAGAGTGCATTTTCAAGATTATCTGCCAAATGAAAACTGAAAATAATATATTAAAAAAACAGAGTAGTTTTTTTGAAGCAAATGTTTGTGGTTGGTAAGTCTAAAAATAAAAAATCTTACATGCTGTCTTTAGTTACATGGAAATACGAATCCATTCAGAATTAAGTGTCATTAATTTATGTTGCTGTAAAAGAATTCGGTAATCGGTTTATGACAATGGTTATGAAATATAATTTATGTAAGATATTTGTCACTATGTCCACTTAAATTGTCCCATTGCATTTAAAATTGTAAATGGGAGGAAGAGACAGTAACCTATGTTACTGTGAATTAAACTTTATTCCAAATCAACTAAATGTTAAATTATCTTAATTACAGAATGAAACCACATCAGCGGATAACTTTAATACTAGTTTGGCCATTAAAAGTATGCCTTACTAATTACTTGAGTAATATTAAATTATTAACTACCTATATTGGCATTGCTACATTAGAATCGTAGGATTTACGTTAGGTTTTAGCTATATTAAAAATTAAAAAACCCGCGAAATTTCTATTAAAAATAAGTTTTGTCATCCAGATTTTTTGACACCTAATAGATAACTTAGTAATACTTTCTTGTTGACCTAGTTATGTAAAGATATCATTTTGAGATACTAAACGATACCATGATTATGAGGAACTTGCAGAAAACTTTATTTATAATTTTGTTAAATAAAAAAGAATACAGAAATTCCCGAAAGGTTCATCAATGCTTTTTTATAGTCGATAATCAAAAATACATTAAAGTGATTTTTTTTCTTACTATAAAAAGATACTCAATTGTCATCATTGGTCGTACCAAAATTTCTTTTTTTAAATGTCATCACTTTTTATGCCTACTGCGATTTGACTTTCAGTTTATTGCGATTTTACTTTTACTGCGCAGTTAAACTACACAGGTGACCTAGAAACAGACGAGCCGAACAATATAGCCTAGCCGAGTCGTGTACGACCTTTTAGCTCAAAACTACCGGTTTGACATACGACGACTAAATAGTAAACATGTAAACAGAACATAGGCGCTCTATTTTGCTGAAATAATCAAATGTCCCACTGTAACGATTCTAGTGAAAATTTATTTTAAAATTTTAATTAAATTTCAATTTCAATTATTTCGTCTTACAGTCTAACAGTTCAACGAAGGACACAATAAAATATAAAAAAAAACATTAAAACACTACAATGTTACAGTTACCGTTTTTATATTAATTAATTTAATTAGATTGTCATAATTACAACTTATTTGTTCCCAAAAACTTAAGCCTTATCATTGATAAACAATCAATAAAAGGAAACAAGAAGACTTCTTTTCGAAAAAAAAGAGTGAATACTCAAGCAACATGTCCTATAACAATGAGGTGATATCATGATAATATGCCAAGGGAACACTATCGATGGTATATAAATAAAATTTAATAGCAAGTGTGTTAAATTATGCAGAGACATAATTAAGACTATTTAAACATTAAATTTTGTAAATTAGCAGAATCAAGGTTCAGGCCTCACTATTAAATTAAAATAACATTCAACTCGTATAATTATATCGTGTTATGTCGACGTAATTAAACGACGCGAACGAAGGTTAAATAATTTTTCGAAAACATTATCATAGTAGTATTAGATTGGGATCAAAATCTTTTAAAAATCATGCATGAATTAAATATTTTTGAAATCACTGAATGCTTTTTTGGAATGCCCCAGCAGTTGATTGATTAAATTAGAAATTTTAAATTAAAATCGGCTCGAAACCGGCACGAATTTCAAATTCGAACTGACCATGTGCGTTTTAGAAATTAATTAACATTTCGATAAAGTAATTTGCGATTTGGAAACTTGAACACCGCCTATGTCAAACTATGGGCGAATAATGACTAGTAATATTCATTCCCAGAATTTCATATTGCAATAGTAATTTTGAATGGAATATAATTCTATTAATATTAAGTATCAATGAAACAAGGAAAAAGGTTTGAATTACTACAAGTTACACAAAGTCGAATATTTCTTTGGATGGAAAGTACCTACTAAAACAAATTTAATTCAGAATCATTTTAAAGCAAAGGATAGTTTAAGGATTTCTATAATATCAATTCAATATCTAACCTTGATTTTAGGTCATCATCAACAATATATGCGTATGCTTGGTCCTCTTCTGCATTCCCGCTGGCAACTGAAGACATCGCGTAATTCTGTTCTGAATCCTCCGAATCACAATTTCCGTTTTTTTCAAACGAATCAATCGAGTTCATATTCTCATTGACATTAGATTGCGACCGCATCGTTTGCAGCTCGTAAATTAACATTTCGTGATTATTCATGTCTTTCATTAGTTCAATCTCAGGTGAATCATTACCATTGAATACGTTTGATTTGCCCTTATCAATAACAGTGTGAGCTTCATCCTTATTATTGTTCCTACTCGCTATGATTTCCGAAATAAGCATCTCTGTCACTCTAGACGTCTTTCTTTCTAAGGAGTTGTTATTTTTACTTAGTTCATCCCGCTTGGAACTATCAACCGTATGTTGTGTATCAGAAAGGGTATTGACTTGCTTGGACGGGCTATTTCGTAATCTGTCATCGAATTCCTGTACTTCTTCGACGGTAGCATAAGGCGCCTCAGCGACTACAACTTGCGTGGGCTTCGCGTCTACCGGCAACGAGTATGTCATGTCTGGAGATTGCTTTTCTATACACCGATCGATAGAGTTTTTACGAGCTGGCAAAGGTTTCATTGGCTTTAGCTTAGGTTTCGGAGACAGCGGTGGAGGCGGAGCTTTCCGCAGAGGAAAAGTTTTCTCTGCGAAACTCGATGACTTACTAACCTTACATTTAGAATCCTGATCTAACTTATTCGACGTTGATAGAGATCGTACTAATATTTGCTTACAAGTTTTGACGGCCTTGGAGTTGAGCGATTCGTTAGACTTCTTGTAAGAAGCCGGACCGTGTAAAGAACTGCTGTCGCTAGAGCTTCTTCTAGAGTTCTGTCCACTAGACTTCCTCTCATCTGAGGAAGAGCTACGATCACTGATAACATCTTTTATGAATGATTTCACACGAGCCAAACCATTCTGTCTAGGAGTCACTACAGGTTGGCTACCAGAGCATCTCTCCAAAGTTTTCGACTTGGTCCTACTAGGTTCTTTATTCGACAACGTGCGCGACTTTGTCAACGAGGCCTTGGAATCCGCCACAGCCTTTCTGGTCTTGGCGAGGGCTTCGGCTACCATGCTCTGGCTGGGCCGTGGTGGTACAGGCGGCGGACCTTTGATCTTGTTAGTATTCATGGGGTGCGCGTTCGTCTGTACCATCAGCATTCTTGAGCGAGGAGTCACTCCTACAATACTATAACACGGACACTATAGTATAATGAGCGCGATTACACTAACATCACGTAAGTCACGACACTCGCGAGCGTTGAGCGCGCGACGACACAACCTCCCCCGTCGGTGCTCTGCGCTTACTGCGAACTATTGTAATGCGACCGGCTGACTCAACTGGCCAGTCTCTAATAGGGTTGCCGATTAAACTAACCGCGTAACTTTTAGAACGTCAAAAATTGTATTACCATTAATAATTAATTGCTTTTACTTCAAAAATTACGAATGATGCAAGTTTTACAACCTGCTTTATTACTGTATGTTTTAGCTTAGAAAAATATTATTGCATGCTTGACGACCCTAACGTCTCTACATAACATTGGACTTCGATCGGACATACGACCTTCTAGCAAGCATAAAAAAATCTTCATTATTTAGTTACATACCACAACTCTTCCTATAAATACTTAAATAGTAATTTGGCCACATTAATTATTTTTTCTTTAACTACACGCACATAACTTATCAACTTTAATAAATACTTTTTCGTTTTATTTTCAAAATCAGTTACACTAACATCAACCCGGTAATTTAATTATCAAACGAGAGGATGAGAGGATAGTGAAAGAAATTTCTCGCGCATATCGGAACTTTTAAAATCAGATCTTTGACATGGGGTTGCTATAGTATGTATGTATAAGTGTTAAATATGTAAAAAAGTTATATGAAAACTTCTGAAACTCTCCCTCAAAACTAACGCGAAACAAATCAATCCTGCAATTGTCAACGCCTTTATCAAATTCTACTAGTTATATTCAGTTTGTAGAGAACTACATCATCTCTAGGTATTTACAATCAACTTAATTTAGAGTAATTAGACTTTACATGGCCAAGTAACTGCCTACCTTGCATCATTTACCTTACAAAGTTAACAGCATCAACAACTATGACAAGTCTTGTCCATATTGACCAACCATTAAAAAAGCCGTCCAACAATTAGTTAGGGTCAGTTGCATGGGTTTATGAAAGCGATTGTTTGCTGTGAGAGCCAACACAATCCTAACTACCGTTGTAGCACACGCCATATTGCATGGCGTCAATTGTTAGGTGCTTTTGAAAGAAGGCAACTACCTATTGTTTTGCCACAAACTATTACATGTACCTAGGTGATTAGTAAGCAGGAAGTGCAATGTCTACAGATCAGTATCTATTTTACGGCTTTGTTTGTTACTTAAAATGATGATACTGTTGTTTTTATGCTATTAAACAGGGCCTGTTTAAAAGCAATAATTGCATAAAGTTTTATACAGATTTTTTATGATAGTTGCAGAATAAAGAAAGAAACCATAAAATTAATTTAAAAAAAAAAAACAAGCTTTTATTACTTGTTACTAAGAAAAAGAACAAAAAAAGTGCAAAATTTCAAGCCCCTTCTGTTAAGCGTTGAGGAGTTCAATCGTCTCTCAAAATGATTGCCTCTTTATTTAGGTTTTGCACTTTCAGGTCTGGACTCTTTTAGAATTAGGCTGTTGCTAATTAATTTTTTAATAATATCATCAAAGTATAACTATTATGCTGTAATATCGTAATAGAACAATATAATAACATCGCTTTATAGCTAAAGAGCTAGCAAGTAACATGGTTGTCAAACATAGTCTATGTGCCCACATTAATATTGCATTATTAAGAATTAATTAAAACAATGTGGGTGATGATGTATACTTATACATGCTTTAGATATAAATTAAGATTGGGGCAATCTTTTACATTTTACATACCTTTAAGAGTTTCAGAATTTTATATCTATTTAACTGCAAGCAGAATTGAACTAGTATACACTGTATTTAGACTTCAAATACAAACTATCAGTTAACGGTCATTTTTCAAATTAGTGACTACTGCCAATTTTCTAACACATTTTGCACGGGGGCTTGAACGCCAGTACTTTTGCTGACCAGCAATGCATTGGTTTTAGCATTACTAATGTCCATAGGCAAGTATAACAGCTTATTATCAAGAGGTTTATCTGCTTATTATTGATTATACTACAAAAAGGTCTACTTACATTTACTTATTGTTAAACTTCCAATCTTGTCTGCACATAGGGCACTGCTGTTGAGGTTGAGAGTGTAGCCACTTCACAATGCAGTGTATATGGAAGCAGTGGGAACATGCACCCCACACTAATGGGCAGTCGTCACCGGGGAGCTTGCAATCGGGACAGCAGCTATCAAATGGCATACGACAGATACCACAGTTGTCGTCGTTTGCCACCCAACGCCACGTCGCCACACCAGTCCAACCTAAAATGTATATCACTCAATATAATCATCTTAATACATAAAGTTTATGTGTTTGTGTATCACTGAACTCCTAAAAGGCTTGAGGAATTTCAATAAAAATTGTGTTGTATTTTAGACCAAGTATAGTTTAAGATTACAGTTGGAGCTAGTAGGTGGTATTGATAACGAGATTCAAAGGACTAGATAAACAATTAGAAATTATAAACGCGTCATTGCAAAATATGTCATTTAAGATCAGTAATGCAGGATGCGGAAAACTAAAGGATTAATCAAATTATTCGAGATGAAATATGTGGGGGAACAAAGTCTGTCTGGTCTTTTAGTCAATAATTATTTAGAAAACAAAGAAACAGTGGCTTACTTTTCACCGTCACCTTCATAGAACTGATTAGAAATGTGAGTTCTTTGGGATGTAATTGATGTCTGTACAGCTTCAGTGGCGACACAAAAATGACTATATTACGTAAATATCGTATTAAAACTTATAAATAAGCAAAAACATAACAAAACAAAACGGCGACTAGCGATGGCAAATTTAAATTTTGTAAGCTTTCTTTGAATTTTGACAAACGAAATGACATTGACAACACAGACTAAGTAGATCATATTAACAAACTCTGTCCATAGACTACATATATTCCAATGTTACCAGAAAACTATGCCAGAAAAAGACAAAATACGTGCAAAATACCGGTAAAATCCGCGGTAGGTAACAGATTACAAACTCACCTTTGGTTTTATTTAAACGTTATATTTGAAGGTGATTGAATAAGTTAAATACTTATAGCAGCAGGTAGTACAAAAAAAGGTTTGCGTAAATTAAATATTTTTTTCAATTCTTACATGCTTATCATTTAGATTTTAATCATTTTAATGATTCTAAGGCCCCTTTTGTATTTGTGTAAAAAGTTTAATATTACAATATTATACCTACTAACTTCTAGCTTGATTACAGAAACGAGAAATTCAATCATACCTACAGCCAATCAAAAATTATTTTCTGGTACCTATATAAAAGCACCTCACGCATAGAGTAATAATATAGGTACAACTAAGACCTCACGGAACAACGAGTAGCCCATACTTACTCCTTTGTTTCGTTAAAGCACATGCTGATGCTGCCTAATCATTAAAGTTTTCAGCTTTTTAAAAGACCTCAGGAATCAAACGTGCTCAGAATGTCCCAATTATGAGCTAAACCAGGCAAAATCTGGTACAAATTTAAATTAGGTCTACATAATAATATTATTAAAAGTAGGTAACCCGGATCCGGGCACATCTCGGCCAGTACGTGGTTAACTGGTAATTCAAAGACACGGACGTGAATTTAATGAATGTGGAAACTACTTCAGGCGCTTTATTATTCTTGTTAATCTAGATTATTTTAGACACTTATAAAATAGAATAAGTGGATAATTAATGTTACATAGCTGTTGAGTTTGGTATAAAAATATTTTCTTTCCTTTGCCGGTAACGCAGTGTTATGTTTCTTTATGACTGTCATTAATTTGTTTTTATTAAAAAAAAATGCTGTACCCTTAGAAAAATTACATTAGCTGTGCCTAATTATAATAATATCGGATTTCTAGTCTTTAGTTTCAGTTCACAATGCATTCATTGTTCTTAAGTTCTCGTGCTATTTATTTTTATCAGGCTCTGTTACTTAATTGCCAATTTTTCATATAGTTCTGAAATTTCTCTATTCATGTGATTTATTTTAATAATATTTACAAAAGCTTTATAAAAATACATTACGTACGTCTGCGTAATCATTCCAATTTAATTTGAATAGGAAAATTTATTTCATGTAAACTATACTAGAGTACGACAATTAAGACGATAGACCACCTCATGTCATAATCAATTAATAATCCATCAATAGTTTACCATAAACGAATGATCCATGAATAGTTCACTGCAGACAAGAATCCTACAATTGCGAAGCATACTGCAGTGCCGAATACATTTTACGATAGGATATAATAGGGAACTGTTAGAAATCAGACATCAGACAAATTTCGTCTAGGCGCACTGACTAAGAAACGCTAGACTGCCCCTAAAGCCACACACATTTTTCCATGCACGCCACCATCGATTGGTCAGGGGTGGTGTGTCGGCGTGTCGGCGTACCTTGCCGGCCGATCATTAACCCAGTTGCGAGGCGTTAGGCGGCGGGGCCGCTCGCCTCGCAGCCAGTACACGATGCAACTGCCTGAAACACCGCCGCCACCACTCGCGCCGCTATGGGACCGCGTCCTTCGCGCTCGAACTTTACCTCCAGACCTCGATGTGCAACTCCTCTACATTGCCATACGCGATCGTCTCACCCATCCCGAATGGGAAGTACGTCTACATGCTCTCAGAGTCCTTGCAGATCTGTTACCTCTCTCTGGAAACGCCTTATCATTCCCCTTTGATCAAGTTATCGACAACTTGGGACATAACTCGCCGAATGTCAGGAAGGCCGCGTTGGATGCACTCAAAGTCTTCTGCAATCATTGCGAAGACCCCGAATGTGCTGCTCGATCCATTTTGGACAAGTGCTCGTATAATAACATAAGACCTAATTCGGCAGATTTTGACATGAAAGTGAATATTATAACTGGGTTAATTTTATCTCTTCCGTCGCTGATCGGGATATTGAAGAGACGTGTTCAAGGACTAGATATGCTTCCAGTTTTCAAGGTGTTGGGTGAGAAACTATTTGACTCTATACACAGGGATGTGGCGTTGCGTTCACTGATGAAACTTCGTAGGGTTTGCTCTCCACGTGAGTACATGACCTTTTTCTCAAGATTAGACTCGAGAGTGCAGGACAAATTTCGTTTGTTATGCGATTTGTACGACGAAGACTCGCTTGACGTTTACTATGCTCCGAGAAAAAGTTATTACCGAGATAACAGCGGACACCAAATGGTCAAAATAAATCAAATGTTTAACGGACAAATAACAACTCCTCTTCGCCTTTCAACTGATACGTCTTCTGAAGATTCCTACAGAACATTCAATGCGAATAATTACGCTAAAGTGATTATTGAAACTGAAATTAAGTTTGACTCAGACACTGCAATCACTATGACTGTTCTGGAGCAAAATGAGACAGAATCTGAAAAGAATACTGCGAGTGACGATGATGGAGATTCTGACAGATATCTCAAGTTCAGTGATAGAGATTCGGAGGCAGATTCCGATGTTGTAGTCAAGAAAGTGAGGTTTGGTGGTGAAAGTGTCAAAATTCGTACCCCTGATAGTGACAACCTGTTGACAAGTGAAGATGATTACAACCAAAATGGTCCTTGTTTAGAGAAAGCTAACATAGAAGAGGTGTTACCCAACTCCAAAGGCTTAATAGGTAAAGTCAATGAAATAAAACGAGAAGCAATAGAAAGAGAAAACAAAATGAAGTCTGTAAAGAAAAGTGGAATTCCTCTTCCAGTGATTAACAGCAAGCCTCGAAAGCAACAAGTGGCACCAGAATACCACAAGGCTAAATTAAAATCGAAGTCTTTAAGTGAGTTATATGACTATTTTAATAAGAAAACTGACCAAGAAAGTAAAGTGAAGGAGTCTTTGGGATTTGCTTTGACCTTGGCAGAAGTACGGTCGCCAGAAAAAGTGCCAAGTCCTGTGGAGCCTCATAGGGAAGTAGAGGTGCTTCACAACCTACAACGAAGCCCTACTGTGTCCCCTCGACGTCAACAAACACCAGTGCAGATTGAACGAGATAGGTAAGAAATTACTTCATCAGAGCCAGTACTATCTTTCTGGTACTAATCAATAATTTTATTGTGGACTGTAGGTTAGGAATGTACAAGTATATTTGTTGTAATATTATTTTTGTTAAATTCTATCGCATTTTCTTCTCTACATTTTTTTTCGCGTACTCATCGGTAATTTTAATTACCTCAGCTATTTTAATTAACTATGAACCTCTGTGGCTGAATTGTTTTATATAGCTATAATAATAGCTGATTTCGTAAAATTCACAAATGCGTATAATAATTGAGCAAACACATTATTGATCGTTTTATTCAGCCCTCAAATTAATTTGTCAATGTCGCTTATTGTTCGTATTCAAAGACTTCAGATTATTGTTCTCCTGTTCTATTAGGTAGACTTTATACGCTAGTAATTTCTTATGTGGAATTACAGACTAAATTGTTTGCTGAAAACAAGTAATGAAGTTTCGGACAGTGGAGTAGCAAAAGTGTCATGAAGGTGAAATATCATGGGGGCCCAAAAACGGTTTAGAAATAATCATGTTACTTAGGGTCGGCGAAAACAGGCCACCGACATTGTGGTCGTCCACTAGTGGCTAGCAACAGCCACTTAACACACGTATTCATATATTTTGTATAGACGAACCGCACACGTATAGCCGGTGGTGGCCACTCGCTAATTAAAACGTGTGTTAAGTGGCTGTCCCTGGCCACTAGTAGCTGTGGTCGGTGGCCCATTTGCACCAACCATGATGATGAACACTTCTTGACGTTTAAAACTGATTTCTGTAACCCAGGTTCGTCCTGGACCTAGTAGCATCATCAGCTTTCGACGTCAATCTGCTGTCACCGCGACCACCGTCTCCTCTACGAGCTCATTATGACTGGGAAGACCTTGGAGTAGTGCCGAAGCATGTGTCTGATCAGCTGCATAATACGGTAGGACTTTATGATGTAGAGTTACATTACATAGAATAGATAAAATGTAGAGGTTAGATTGTAGAGTTAGGGAGTGAGATCTTGGCTCTACATTTTTAACTCGACGCTTTTAGAGGGGTGTTATAAGTTTGACGTGTCTGTGGGTCTGTCTGTCTGTATCACCGTAGCTTTCGGACGGATGAAGCGATTTCAATTTTGTTTTTTTTTTGTATTAAAGGTAACTTATCTGCGAGTGTTTTAAGACATGTTTGATGAATCGGTTGAGCCGTTTAAAAGTTGTAGGGGGTGAGATTGGGGAAGGATAACCGAATGTCTGTAAATATACTCTAGTGGAGTCTCAAAATAAAAAAGCACAATGAAAGAGAATATTGATGACTTTATCGAGTGATCTTAGCTTCGTTTGATGAAAAAATGTGTCGAGTTTTTTTTTAATTCTTAATTTAATTAAATTGACAGGGCGAGTCGTAATAACTTTAACTCTTATTTTCGTTTTGAGTAAATGTTTTTGTTATTGTACGTTATCCATTGCACGCACGACATAATTAATTCTAAATTGAAACTATAAGTATGTAGAATTGTACAGCGACACTCCCTAACAAAAAATAATGCGTGCAACTGCTACGTAATTAAAGTATTCAGGTGTGGTAAATGTAATTAAAAACGTTCCAGGGAATTATTTAACGTACCGTTTGTTTTTTCTATTATCAGATTAACGTATGCAAAGAAACCGTCACGATGAATTGCTTTACGTGAAGTGACTTAGTAGTTATTCAAGGACTTTTTCTGATTTTTTAAAGTTAACCTTTTTACGTAGCTTTTAATTAAATTACCATTCATTTACTTAGCGGAAAATAAATAACACATTTGCGACCATACATCATGTAGTTTCCGTTAAATGAGCTTGACATTTAATTCGTAACTCATTTGTTTTTCAGTTAAGTTCCATTAACTAAGGCTTGCCATAGAACGATGGTTTCAAGCGCTTGTGTATGTGCTTCGAACCAAACGTAACTGTTTGAATCAATTCGTATATGGACGGCTTTAGATTTGCAAGCTTCAAATTCAAAACATTTATTTCGTCTTAGGAACTAAAAGTTCACCTAATGAATGTCAAAAAAATTACATCCATGATCCTACTAATATTATAAA
>LGAG01028697.1:379407-390151 GCA_001278395.1 Lerema accius
GTCAAAAAAATTACATCCATGATACAAAATAAAGCTATCAAACGAAACGCGTTTAAAGTCACTACAATGTTTAAATAACCAATCAAATTCTAAAGTGGTATTTCAATTATAACTATAATTATAATAAAGAGCACTTTTGATTGGGTTAATTTATTGTTTTTAAGTTCAAAAATGCCCTTAGCCAAAAATGTTACATAGTATAGACCACTTTAGTTCCAGGCTAGCTAATTAATGTCGTTAACCCCACTTCTGTTTCCTAGGAGAACTGGATAGCAGCAGTGAAGGCTGCAGATCAACTCCACAGTACTCTGCTGGAGCCAGAGAATGTGAGTCGAGTGGAACCAGCCGCATTATCCCTGGTGCAGCATATGTGGGCAATCAGTGACGCGGTACGATACCTATGTTCTAGAAATTTCCATAGAAGTTTTATGTGTATGATACCTATTATTCCCTAATACGTTCAAAGTATTGAGCCTCAATCTCCATTATCACCATTAAAATAATGGGACTACAATTCATAATCCATTTATTCTTGAATCTCTTTTACACACTTCAACAAAACCAGAGTTCGAAATAGAAGCATTTATGTAGGTAGTAGGAACTGTAATTTCAGTGACAGTCTTTATGTTATGGATTAGTATTTAGCTACATAAAAGGGCATAGTTTTATAAACATGAATCAAATGGATAGAAAATATTCAGAAGCGTAATCAACTGACGTAAACTGAGCGGGCGGTAATATGAACCTAAGCTTTTAATAGATGTGGAGACTTTTAGGTAACGAAACTTGGATACTTACTGATTGCTATATTATCTGCAAGGCAAGGTGATGAATGCGTCATTAAAAATTGCATGAATGTCGAACTAATTGCTCAATAACTACTGAACATTGTTAAGAATGAGTTCGCATTTTTACTCGATAGAAAATCTAGATAACTATGAATGAACTTTCCTGCGCTCAAAACTAGGGTCAATCAAGTATTACTTAAACATCAGATTTGAGGGGGGGGGAGGTTAGCTTAAGGCCACATGGGGCCTCTGCCTAGGGCCCCAAAAGCAGTGGGTTTATAATTTACAGTTTTTAATGATCGAAAATAACTAATTCAGTCAGATACGAGGTACCTACAGATTACAAGTAATTACAGGTTATAATTTGTTACCCTTTTCACCGGAGCCTCAAATTAGTGTGTACCCCAGGGGCGGATCTACCTAAGGGCTTTTTGGGCTTCAGCTCAGGGCCCCGTGGATACATAGGGCCCACAGGCTCCATTAAAAATCAAAATTATTATTAAAATCAGTTAGAGAGAAACTATTGAAAAAAAATATTTTTATCAGCCGATTTTTTTTCCTGATACCACACTAGGTACATAAGAATAGAAAAGTAACTTAGTATTAGCCCAGGGCCCCATAAAGTCACGATCCGCCCCTGTGTGTACCTAAGGGCTCAAACACGCTATAAGTCGACTCTGCTTTAAGACAATACTGTTTTCTACCCAGGTATCAGCGGCTAGAGCGCCGGCAGAGGGCGCTGTATGCGCTGTAGTCCGCGCGGCTAGTTCCCAATGTATCCGCCAACTGCTACCGGCGCTACTATCGCGGGCAGCACGGGACCCTCCGCCTGCTGCATTGCCGCACGCTTTGCTGCAGAGATTAGCGCTGCATCACCTCGTGGATCTTATCTTTGAACCTGAAATGATTGGGGTGAGTGGGTTATGCTGAGTTTAGTCTTTGTAAGCTTCGAAAAAAGAAGTTTAAAAAAAAATTGAAAAAAAAGTATGTTTTAATTTTGTTTTGTATATTATCTGTGCTTCGTAGCTTGCAAATAAAAGAATCACATTGATGCGTTTTTTTGTTTGAAAGTTGATGTTATGTTTTTTTTCCGATAACTAAGTACCTATCTAAGTTTATCACTTTTTAAATACTTACATAAAGTACATTCTGTAATTAAATGTGTAAGTATAGCCACGGAACAATGTGTATTCAGTATTCGTTGTTCCGAGAATATAACTGAATCTGCAATAATTATTGTAATTTCGAAATCTTAACGATATTTTTTAAAATACATTATTAGAGGTAAAATACAACTCGCGAACTAGCTTCCAATTTTGAATAAAATACACTTAGAAACAATTTCTCCCAAGGTAAGAAGTCAACTGTGTAAAGAGTTGTCTGTCTTGGAATTCAGGGATGTAGACATGTTAATGTTACATACATTGTTTGCTTGTTAGTTGCGAGCGATGTATAAACTCTAGGCTAGAACCATGAATTTCTCGCATACTTTAAATTAATTTGAATATAACGCTCAGACTAAATAATATATAGACTCCGCCTTCGGAAAAAACGTAGTAGATAATAACGTAAATGAGAATAACGTTGCCCGGTATATACGTAGTAGATAATAACGTAAATGACAACGTTTCCCGCGGTACATTACTCGGCAGGCTGTGCTCTGTGACATGTCAAATCGTAAAAAGAAGAAAAAAATTGACCTCAATTTTTGTACTGTAGACTGTGTCTATGTAGTTTTTGGTCTGAGATAATAAACGCTATTTTATCTAGCTAAATTAATAGTAATATAGCGCAGGGTTATGTAACATAGCTTTTAGCATATGTATGTATGTTCTTTGGCATGCCCTACAGCCTAAACGCCTTGACGGATTTCAACGTATGGTTTCATTGAGTTCGTCTCGATTGTAAAAGTGAATTAAGCTATAATTTTTCGAACACACCTCCCTGATTTCGAACAGTCGGATTTTTGTTTTTCTTTTAATTTGAGTAAGTTTATTTACTAGTTTTATAACAACACAAACGCGATTTCGCAATGGTACCTACCCATGCCGGACCACTGTCCAATGGGTCCTAGATTCAATTCCCAGTGACAATTCAAATAAACAGTTTTCGGTCTGTGGGACTTTTGTCTAAATAAATTGTTTTTAGCAATCATAACACAGGGAATTCCAATGCTATGAATTGCTATGAATGTGTAATGTTATTAATTAAAAAAATCATTGATATTCGAGTTGCATTTAAAATTGTAATCTCCAATCCCGTCATCTTATAATAATGTCTACAGATGAGAGGCAGTATTGACAGCGAAAGAGTGCAAAGTGCTCAGCTGCGGGCAGCATTATGTCTGGCGCGTGCTGCAGGCCCTGCCGCCGTTCTTGCTGCCGTGCGGCGAAGACTAGCTGGCACACAACGTGCTAATGTGTTCTGCAATAAGGTAACTATGTATACTTTACTAGCAGTCGCCGGCGGCTCCGCCCGCGTAATTTTCCCGTTTCTGGATTTTTTTTGCTGCTCCTCTCCTATTCATCATAGCGTAATGTTATAAAGCCTATAGGTTTCCTCGATAAATGGACTATCTTACACTAAAAGAATTTTTCAAATCGGTCCAGTAGTTCCTGAGATTAGCGCGTTCAAACAAACAAACAAACAAACTCTTCAGCTTTATATATTAAGTAGGATAGATTTTTAAAAACACACTCATACCTCCGCAGTAGGATTCCCTGTGTCGCGGGTGGCATGGACAACACAACACATTACTAACACCCATGACCCGAGAACAAACATTTATCTGTCACATAAATATCTGCCCCGCCCGGGAATCGAACCCGAGACCCCTCGCTTCGTAGGTAGGGTTTCTACCAACTAGGCTACGGGGTCGTTAGATTGGCTTCGTTTCGGAAATTTACGCTAAAACTACGCGTGAGTTACCAAGCAATACGTTGACTTAAAAAGGAAATCTATAATAAAAAAGTTGATGGCCGTACGTATCCTTAAAGTAAGAAAGTGCTATAATTTTTGATTTCGTTACCGAATGGAAAAGGTTCAGAATTTTTCAGACCTCAAATCGACATTTCCATACTCAATCTTGAGGAATGTTACGTAACTATATCGTGCCTATTAATAGCAATTAACATACATACAACTTAGTTTTACGACTTGGGTGTAACTACGGTCTTGATAAACCCAAATTTACTTGAGGTCGCCTCGAAGGTCGGAAATGGGAGCACTGAGGGACAAACATTACCGCGCTGCCCCTGAGGGGTCGTTTACATAAATGTTATCAGTACAGTCTAGGCTACGGGCGTTTTGTAGTCAAAACACGAATTACCTTGTATTGCCTTGTCCTAATAATTACATGCGACCTAAAATGTTTAATAGATGCTATTTGGGTCAGCGTGGTTATACGAATGGAAATATGAATGGTCAAGGGGTTAGAATCAAGAGAATTAATATGTAGTATGACACGATAACTTTCTGTCTGCCAAGCAAGATACTATCGTTCGAAACCCCAAAAATGTTTTGTAAATATTCCGTTGGAATAAGAAACTTAGTTATAAAGAGTTGTTAATGTAGCTTTCTTCTTGTATTCGGAGACTATATGGTCTTTATGTCCCAGATGAGTAGTTCTTATTTTCTAAGGATGTTAATGGCTATGCGAATCACGTTGGCTACTTTTAGAAAAACTTGTTAGGTACTTGAACCTTGGATGTTCCGAATACTAGTTAAAAAGGATTTGTTATTGACCACAAAATTATCCGTTAGTCTTTGTCAGTTCTTTGATAATTAGTTTAAGCATTTTTGTATTTTCATAGACCTAGTAAAGTTATGATGTTGCGAACTACCTATCCTGGCAAAAGGACGTAAAATAATAGGTTTGAAAGAAAATTTTAATGACGTAATATTGTTTTAGTTACGAGAACGATTGAATAGGCCCCTGGAGAATATTCGGCCGAGCCTCGTAGCAAGGTGAGTGTTTTACATAATAAAGTATCTTTAAGTTACATAATAATATTATGTAATTACTATTACTTACGTGTTACTTAATTTATGTGTGTATTAGATACTAATTATTACTACGGTGAAGGAAAACATTGTGGGGAAACCTGCACACCTGAGAGTTCTCCATAAAGTTCTCAAAGGTGTGTAAAACCTGCTAATGTGCTCTTGGCCAGCGTGGTGGGTGGACTATGGCCTGTACTACACATTGTTAGAGAAGTCCCGAGACCAGACGTGCGACAGCTGTGGATTACTATGATGACTTACTATCCCATCCTTGCTTCATAAATCGTTTTGTATAATGATACCGAATTGGTACATTCAAAATAATTGATATTGAAAGTATCATGAATAGTGTACACAAAGTACACATATAGTTTATGTATAACGCATTTTTTTTTCGAAGTTGCCGCCATTTCGGATAAGTGTTTTAACAAAAAAGTACAGTTTCACTGTCGATGATGAAGTCGTTTTTATTGGTATTTCCCCTAAAGAGTATATTTGGGTCAAGAAATGCACACCCTAATTCTTCAAGAGTTTTAATCATTCTTTGTTTCTTTAATTGGGAATTACCAGTTTAGTTACAACTTGAGGTAGTTGTAATTTGTTCTTTAGGGCACAGGCGATGATTTTAAGGGACCATTATTATCATGCCAATGCTAAGCGAATATGCCTACGCCCTATATCTATCACCGGTATACATAACAATTGTGAATGACGCAGTATTGTTTTCTGTTTTAAACAATAGCTAGTACCACCCCCAGTATTTAGTGAATTATTCAAATGAAAGGAATGTAATTTCAAAACGGACTTGGCCGTGTTTTTAGAGCATCTCAACTACCTGTGCCGGCACGTCGCCGAGCGCGGTCTACTCCTCCCGCAGCGCCTCCGCGTCCGAGACGCTTGCGCCCTCTACCAGATTCTGCTCCTTTACCTGGTTAGTATATACATATTATAAGTAAATAGGCTTATATCAAAATTAATTGGGAGCAGATAGTATTTTGGGGGCCCTATGAAAGAGAAAAAGAAAGAAAACAACAAGAGACAGTATACAAAACTATTAGAAGTCGCCGGAAGTCCGCCCGCCGAATTTTCCCCCGTTTCTGAAATATTTTATTTTGCTGCTCCTCTCCTATTCATCTTAGCGTGATGTTATATAGCCTATAAGTTTCCTCGAAAAATGCACTATCTAACACTAAAAGAATTTTTCAAATCGGTCCAGTAGTTCCTGAGATTAGCGCGTTCAAACAAACAAACAAACTCTTCAGCTTTATAATATTAGTATAGATGAGTAAAAATAGAAAATAGATCCAGAGGTTCACATTAATCCAGACCTCTGAAGTTACTTGCAAGTCAGCGCAATTTCTGTCTTCCCTACGTCGTGTTAAATAGTCATATGTCACTAAAAAAACTTTTGAATTTTTAAAGGTATCGAACCGCCTAGAAGAGAATTCCAACTACATGGGTTGCCGGCGCCGTTGGTTACGCTAACTGAAAGGTAAGCTAACAACTGTCTTACTATTAAATAAAAAAGCTAATTATTCAGGGTACAGTTACGACCATACGGTGTTTCGGAAGGTCGGAGATCCTTACGACTGAATATCATCTAGAAATATTGTGCGTGCTAAAACGAATCAAACGAGCCCAATTTTGATTAGGTTGTGTCGTTTGCTTAAGGAGTTCCTACGGGGACCTTCGGTTTCCGTCATCAAAATAGCTCAATTTCACCTTACAATTAATACTTGGTTTGGTGAAGAAAAACTTCGTGAGGAAACCTCATACCTGAGAGTTCTCCATTAAGTTGTAAAAGTTGTGTGAAGCCTGCCAATCCGCTATAGGCTAGCGTGATGGACTATGGTCTGTACCTGTTTACCTACCCAATTTCTCTTACTTAGAAAATACTTATAGATCTATAGAGGGCTGAAAGTGCGGACAGCAAAATAATAATAATAAACGCTAACACACTCATACCCCCGCAGTAGGATTTTCTGTGTCGCGGGTGGCATGGATAACACAAAATGAAATAACACATCACTAACACCCATGACCCAAGAACAAACATTTATCTGTCACATAAATATCTGCCCCGGCCGGGAATCGAACCCGGGACCCCTCGCTTCGCAGGCAGGGTCACTACTTACTAGGCTACAACGTCGTCAAATGTATCTACCACGCACCTACGTCCCATATGAGACGTGGTTATTAAATACAATTACCATTAAACACCTACCTTTGATGTAACATTTAATAATTAGTCATAATTTTCTGTCGGTATTGACCTTCGCTGTCAAGTGGAAAATAAAACCTTAAACTTTCGATGAACTTGAGTGAAACCTTTCTCGTGGGAAACAACATCAGGTTGGTGACGAGTATTGTGGACTATAATTAATATTCTATGTCTTTTTAAAGCCATATTTTTATTAATTTTCTATTATGTATAAGTTAATAAAGGTAGTACCTAGAGACAAAGTTACAATATTCGTACAACTTTTACTCTTTTGACCCCTTTAGGAGACGATTAAATTTTTTTTCTTAGTGAACTGAACTTTATTAATAAAAAGAAAGAAGGAAAAAATACCTAATAGTGATTCACATTACTGCAACGCATTCAATAGTAAACGGTGTTGTTTAGTCTATGATTGAATAAAAGCTACAGATAATAATTAAAAACAAAAAAGAGGAAAAAAAGAAAATTATAAGCATGAAAATCTGTACAAAGTTTTATGTTTCTAGGTTTAAATTATAGTGAAAAATTAAACGTAACTGTAATTAACAAGATTTAATAGACAGATATAACAAAGAAAACAAATCAAATACTTACTTAAGTATATTTTCCTGTTTTAATAGAGGGGTGTAGGGTGTAGGTACAGTTTAATCTCAAACAAAAGCACAACTAGTACATTTTCCCTAAGGCCGGCCATAGACGAACTACTTTAAGCAGTAGCTGCCGACAGTTTGAAGCAAACTACTTTAAACTGCTCGACTATTATAAATTTTTGATTTGATTTTAATGTTAATTTTAAATAAATAATAATATTTATGTAATTAATTAAATATTTTACTTTGATTTAAAATATAATTTAAATTAATTAAGTTGGTACATTTACGTTACTAACATACGAGTAGTTCATAAGAAGATGTTTTACTAACAAAATAATTATGGACATCGTCTGAAATAAAATTAAGTAAGGTAAGGTGGGGTAAGACTAACACACGGGGCAAGACTAACACTGTCTATTATCTCGATATGCACTTGAAGAAACGACATGTGTGTGTTTTAGCCGAGAACATTTACGTTTGTTCTATCTTACAGACTGGAAGAATTTCGTATTTGAGCTATACGTATCGAGATAATAGACAGTGTTAGTCTTGCCCCATGTGTAATCTTACCCCACCTTACCTTACTTAAATAAATTGCGATCGGACCACACGGAACTTCTTGAAGCAGTCAGTCTGTTACCAACTTAAGTTTTTCTTCACACGTATTTCAGTGATACGACAAAATGTAAGGATTTAAAACGCTGACAGGCACTTTGTTTGAAAATAATTAGGGTTGTCAAATCACATGGACAACATTTTGTGATTCGGAATCCACTTGTACGTACTACGTTGAGAACAAATACGTGTGAATGTGTAGGTACTGTAGTACAGGGTTAACATAACGAATAACGTCTTGCCAAATGCAATATCATGCCACACTTCGGTGGTTGCAACCTTGCGACAATACCACGTGAGATTATCGCAACGACAATGATCACACGTGCTACATTTTGTCGTGCTATTGTCGCAAGCGTGTACAGACACATAGGCTATGTTTGCTGATGTTTATCCATGTAACGTTACATTTACGGTGCCTATTACACATTCAACAAGAGTCAGCCGCCCCATTCAGTGACCTGAACCCTGAATCGATACCTGATAAATGGTGTGACGCATTGAATTACTAAACACAACGAAAGGTCAGGAAATACTTAAGGGAAACCTAATTCTGAGAAAATTACTCACCTTTCAGACTTTACTGGTTTATTTGACGCATTTCTTGAGAGCCCGCGGCAGTTCTCGTAGTTGTTTGAATACAATACCGTCTCATAGCAACGAGTTGATGACACGACTAGCTTGTGTTACTTGTAGGCTGCTTGTGGGTCACACCACATATTATTGGAACTTAGCGCCTTGTGTAAACAGGTCAATGGGTCGATAAAAAATTAAGTCGTTATTCTTCATTGCTCCTTTTACAATGTTGTAAAACGATTGCAAATCCTCCGATAACTAATTTTAAAACTGCTTTTTAAATTTTTATAAACCCGTAAATGTCGTTCGTCACGAGTCGAGTGACCAGAATAATTGCGTGCTGCCACTAACCTACATTTTGACTGAAATTATTGCTAGACGCTCATTCAAGGTGTTTATGTACGACCCATTTATACTATCGTCAGATCGTTCTACTTTACGATCGGCAAACGCTAGGTAATAGGTCTCAAATCAAGCTTAAATATTTAACATACTCCAAGGTTCTTTTAACGCGTATGTTGTCTAAAGTATCTTATAGGTATGGTATCGAAATTATCGATTGAAACCTATCGGCTCATTAGAATAAAGGTAGGCGTATTTAGGTCTCAAAATCGAGCTTTGAACATCAAACACGTTCCAAAGTAATGTTATTTTAACGCGTATTGTTTAACGAAGATAGGTATGGAAAATATCGATTAAAACCTACGGGCTCATTAGAATATTGTTAGTCATTTCGAGTGACTAGGCACCGGAACGCATTCAGCCGCGTCGTATCGTGATATCAGCGGTAATTTGGGAATTGTTCTACTTTATGCGGTACGGATTAGTTCATCAACATCAACGGTCGCGCGGACAATTGATTGCGACTCGGCGACATGTGAGGGCGTGATAGTGTAGGATAGGGGGAGAGCGTCAGTCGCTTAGTTGCCGCGAGGAGTGGCGGCCATGCGACGGCTTTGTTGCTGCGGACATTCTATAGTTCAACCCGCACCAGACCTCGTAGCTGATCTACCTCTTTGCACACGGTAATTATGCTCTTTAATTAACGCGGCCTGATTTTGAATAGGTAATGAGTTCGGTTTAGCTTGCCCTACTGCTTTTGTATGTCGAACAATAATACCAGCGGGATATCTTTAAGATGGTTAAAATGTAAACAATGTAATCGATGGGTTTTACATTATTCTAATTAAGCCTTTATCTTATTTTTACAGAGACTCAAGTCCAGCAACAAACATTGAAGACACCAGTGAAGGCAAACCTGATAAAACTCCAGAAGTAAAGGATAAGCCAGAAGCGGAGTTCTTCACCGTCGATGGAGTTTCAAAAGTTGAAATACCACATGACGAGGAAGAACCACAACCGCCACATACACCGTCTATTCACGTTGAAGACTGTTCCGAGAAGTCTTTGCCTACTTCTCTAATCGATTTAGAACCGGAAAATCAATCAAAAACTCCTGATAAAGTAGACGTGGAACTACAAAGTTCTTCAAATATCGAGCAGGAGAAATCGGATTTAAAAAGCGAAAAGTCAACACTATCGAGTGTTGGCGATAAAAGTAGAAGTCACACGCCAGATTTTACGAGAAGTAGAAACGTGTCTCCTGAAGTTATAGAGGACGTCGAGCGACATATCGAGGAAAGAGATGTCCGAACAGCGTTAGCTGAGTGCATGGTACCAGCGAAGCATGAAGACTGGGAGGTCATTGTGAATGGACTGACAGAAACGGAACGTTTGGCTGTGGACGAAGGGGCGCGAGCACCTGCTAGCAGCTGGCGAGCTGCGACGCGTTCCACTGCGATACACGTGCGGTCGTTAAGGTCGAGAGTCGCTCGTGCCGCGTGTTCAACCCTCGGGGCGTTATTCGAAAACCGAGGCCGCATGTTGGATACGGAGTTAGAGGAAGCGGCAAGTGCGTTGTTGGACAGATGTGCTGATGTAAACAGGTT
>LGAG01028697.1:403931-435985 GCA_001278395.1 Lerema accius
ACCTATAGTAGAATACAATACCTAGTAAATAACAATTTTTTTCATACTTTGGGTGACATTATTACATTTTTATTAAGGATCCCTTTTTTAAGTAATATAGCCTATGTTATTTGATACAGATACAGCTTCGTTATGGTGAAAGAATTTTTGAAATCAGTCCAGTAGTTGTCCACTCAAATTCAAATAATTTATTTCGTCTTAGGAACTAATAGCTCACTTAACGAATTTCAAAATTAAATAACATCATTATAAAAAAAAGTTCCTAAAGTCTTGTTAGACCATACCTTTTATATCAGCGGCTTAATAAAACAGATACATTATACTTACTTACCTGAGCCTAAGTAAGCTAGTGTAGGGCTGGAGGAAAAAAGCCGGATGAAAAAAATTCCCGGTACTCTGTCTATTATCTCGATACGTATAGCTTAAATACGAAATTCTTCCAGTCTGTAACATAGAACAAACGTACATGTACTCGGCTTTAACACACACGTGTCGTTTCTTCAAGTGCATATCGAGATAATAGACAGTGTTAGTCTTGCCCCGTGTGTTAGTCTTACCCCACCTTACCTTATATTTTTTTAAGTACACTAGAAATTCAACCCAGGATGGACCATATAAACAGTACTTCCACATGGCATTGACCGTATTTTAATAACCATAGTAGCATTTCAATATTACCTCAACATCATCTGGCTCATAAATGTTCAGCGTTCTATAATGAAACACATAGAGCTTTGTCATGCCGCCAAATGTTTTGTACAAGTCTCGAAGAAATAAAAATAATTTATCTGAAAACAAAAATCTTCAATAATTTACGAGTCTCCTAAGTCACTGACTATTCATACCAGAAGTTGTAGAATGTACGTAATCAATTTCAATATAGTCATTAATATTTATATTACTACCACCTACTTATACAATAAATTAACTAATGTTACATAATACTTGTTCTAAATTAAATGACTTTTCTAATAATAAAGTACATGAAAAACTTTTCTGAATAAATATAATAACAATAGATTCAAAATAGTAACAATGAATTTCCATGAGAAAATAAATCGATAATAAATAAAATAAAAATTAAAGATATCTCAGAAAAACGCCTTCGACGAGTTGTGTAGCTCAGAATTATCACTGACCTAACAGCAAGCTAACAGGATTATTGCGATCCAGACTTCATTCATGATAACAACATTAATGATAATGATAACAAACATTTATGACCTGCATTTAGGGTTTATGTACTAACTTTTATTTTTTATGTACTGACTAGTAACCGGTTAAAGGTTACTGTATACTCCGTTTCAACAATCTTGATAGAAAAAGTAAGCAATCGTACAGTATCTTTTTATCCTAATTATTGGTTTAAAAATAAGACAGACGCCAATAAAAAATAGGAGTAAATAATAATTTAATGTTAAAACAAATTTTAGTTTCCTTCTAAATATTTTTTAAATTAATGAAATGGAAAAAGTAGTGCCAAGATTGTTTTTTTTTTTCTATCACGAGACAGATGCAGGCAGACGTTTGGGCCCTAAAGAGTGGTATATTAATGGACATACATACATTTAAATAACATTACCTTCGTTCTGGCACAGTTAGCTAGATATTTTGAAATAATCCATCTATAATTTATTAGAAGAACTAAAACATTTTTGACCGGCAATAACAGGACACAGAAAAGGTATTCGAGTTTTCCCGGAACGCTTTTTGACAACCCTGTTCACATGCTTCCCAGATGCCACTTAAATTAGGACAAATCCGGGGAACCTGAATAGGTGGCAACCTTATTTGCATCAAGCCTGGACATGAATGAATCGTTGTTACACATCTCTAAATAAGGTAACTGCTCCCGTTATAGAACATGCCCCGTAAATAAACAAAATTAAGGTTTTTCAAAAAAATAAATGTAATCAATTGATTTGTACCACTTGTACCACATAGTATTTATTATTATTACAATGATATTGTCGATTAAGCTTCTTTGTTACTCGTAAAATAGGTTTTTATACCCCCAGGATAAGAATCAAGGATACAAATGGTATAATAACTAAAGGTATCCCTAAAAGAACATGAAGTTTAAACCATTTTGCTATTGTATTTAAAACCTGCCTTACATTGAACAGAATAAACAGCGAAGAAAACTCTTCTCAAAGCCTTAATTTAATTAAAAGGAATCGGATTCGCAAATATCGACTATTGAAATAAATTTGCATATCTAATTTATTTCTAAATTTATGGTATTATGTATGTTAATGGCAGTTTCTCTATACCATTGTGTTTCCATGTTTGTTAAATCTGGTAAATAGTAGGTACTTACTGTCTTCCGGTTTCAATTAAAACTTATAAGAAGCACTTAAAACTTCTAAAATCGGTACCAACGTAATTAAATTGATTTTCACCAAAATTTTCACATTATCAAAATGATAAAATAACTTCAAATAGAAAACTCTAAGTAGCATAGGTAATATTTAATTATTTGTGATCATGAACTATTTTATTTAAAGCACGTGTTTGGAAAACTTAAAAATATTATACTTAAACATTTTAGGTACATAGCGGACAAAGAAAGGAAAAGTCGCATAATGCAAGACTTTAAAAAAAATTGAGTTTCCATTTTTCTTCATTTAAAATTATTGATTCTATTCATGTTTTGTTAGTACCTAAAATAATTAACATAAATATATCTCTATAGGTACTTACATTACTTAATCGCAAACAATTCGTAATTATTTTATAAAATTTAGGTAAGTATTCTCATTTAACACCACCAAAATATTTTTCACTAATCTTAATAATTAATAATTAAACCGCATGTCTACAATTATTTTTATTAATCACATTTCTGTTACGTATATCCTTTTTCACACCATTAACATATTTTCTATAACAAAAAACACCACGTAACCCGTCACTGATTCTTATAAATTAATTAATAATTAAACCAAATATTAACATACTATTGTATTAAATTATTTTCGTACCAGTAGGCAAAAGCGCGACATGGGCATTGCCGTAGAGTGGTATGCCTTTAGGGCCTGGTATTTTGGCTAAACATCGACCAGCGTAGTTGAATCGTATGTAGAGACACCATGTCAGTACCGCGAGACCAAAAGCCACAATCCAGTACAGCATTGTGGAAGTAAATGACTACCACGCCGGCTATACATACACTGACTCACGCGAAACATACACACGCCTTATTTTATAGTAATTCAACTTATCTTGCCCAGTTACTTACGAATGCCGTCGATAATTGAAACAAATTTTATTTACGTCGACTTAAATTTGGTTTTGAGTGTTTTAAACCAGATTTTTTATTGTTTTCTGGGTTAGTTCGGAATGTGATGATTTTAATGGACTTCGAAATCAGCCGCTTGTCTTGTCTTATACTTTGATCCTTTAATTTTTTACATCAGAGCCTCTAGCCACATGCCCTTTCTTCGAACGTTCACGCCAAACGCATTCTAAAAATGTATGGGAATGACATTAGGCGCGGAGTAAAAATGGCGTCGTTTGGCCTGAGATCAAGGATTCCCAAACGTTTTTTGGCATAGTGGTGGACCCCCTGAACTTAAGGTTCATATTTTTGCGAATAACCTACAAGTAATAGTCGTTGAGCTTCATAAAAACTTTGATACATGAAGTCAAGCCAACATTTCAGTTCTATACCAATGAACCCCCATATCATATCTATCGCAATGAACCCCCATTTTTTCGTCATCCCTACCTAGTAGACCCCCGTGGATAAAAATATTGTAGTGTCATGTCATTGATTATAATATGCTTGCAAAATTTCAGCTCAATCGGACACCGGGAAGTAGGTTTTCTAGAGGGAGTCATATATTTATGACGCCTAGGGGGGGCGTCAAATATTTTTGGATGTGACTGTACATCTTCATGGCCATTATACCCTCCAACTTTGACATGTCAAAAACAATTGAATGTTGAAAAAAATAAAGTCCAGTTAAGTTGTCTAAAGCCAGACTTATATAGTTCTGGTATTAAAATGCCTGTAACACTACGAATATTTCAGAAGTTTGTAAAGTTCATTAGCAATGTTAAATATTTTTTGCCTAGCGAATAATTTAAAAGTTTTTTACTTGCCCGGTTTACATTCTTTCTAAAATAAAAAAATAAAAACCAGTTAGCAAGCGCGATAACGAATTAATAAGAAACCTCCAGTGCTATTGATAAATATCATTATCAACTTACTACAGAAAAGTCCTAAGCCGATTTTCTAACTATGTAATAAAATTAAATGCTTCAATCGATTCTTAATTGTATCTCCGATCTCTGAAGAATAGTTTGATACATTTAGAATTACAGTAATTTTATTAAAATCGACATTGTTCTATTGAAATACGGTCGTATTATGAAAGAAGTGATACTTATAGGACAATTTGTTTATTATGTTCTTAAAAACGTTTAATGAATAATGTTAAATGTTTTGTTTATGTTTGCTCGTGTTTAATAAATGTATGTTCATTTCATTGTTAAGGGTTTACAGCCCAAATAGCTTCACGGATTTCAACATTGAGGAAGGTATCATCGCAATTGTAGAAGTGCTTTTAAGTATATGCTGTATAGGTAACAGTCCCGCCTTAGTCCTACTCGAAGTTTGTTACGATGTCCATGGGCGGCAGGGGTTGGTGGCACTGTCAGCTCTTTTGCTATCTTAAAACCATAAAAAGGTCTAAGTATTACATACTCATTCGTCCTCAATTATTACCAGCCGAGTTTTTTGTTTTTATTATAATTATTAGGTACTTGTTTAATAATAATAAAATAGTCACAAAAACAGTCAGAATATTTTATGTGGAACCTATCAACTAATTCATTTACAATTGAATGACCTTCATTTGCAATATTGAATAAATAATATAAATTAACTTACTTGTTTTTAGAGCACAATGCTTCCTGTATGTGTTTTAGATAATAATAATTATTCGTACTTATTTTTATTGGAATTGAATTTAGATAACTAGTAACGTTTATAAAAAAACCAAAGAATATTTTTGAATCTGTACCATACCCACAGACCAAAAAATACTCGTACCTATAATGTTACGGTAAACCTGATGAATTGAAAATTATTAATAATTTTTCAAAATTATTAATAATAACCACATCATTTGGTAAATGTGAATAATCAAGTGAAATTCATCACTTTTATGAGTTATTATTAATAATTCGCTATACACATTGGTAAAAGTAATAAATTAAGTAAGAACCAAGGTTTTTATCAAACAGGTATTTAATTAATGGGATATTTTTAAGTCTACATCATAACTTATCACCTATCTATTTATGTTCTACAATTAAAGTTTTTTTTACATGTAATAAATTATTTTACTGCAATCAAACTGATTGTTTATCAAAAATAGAAATATAAATAATTCGAAAACATACTCGTAATTATGTATCTTGTTGATGTCAACAGTCCTTAATATATTTTTCTCAAATGCGCACCTAAAAAGCTGCTTGATGTACAAACATAGTATTATTGTCCTAAAAATTCTGATTGTACATTAAATAAATTTTTAGAAAATGTCAACTTTAGAAGCAAATTATCATGCGTGGAAGCGGGGGAAGGGGAGGGGCCGCAGGCGCGAAGCCCCCCGCCAGTTTAAGAAAGCCACGGTTCAATACAGTACAATAATACAATACAATACGGTAAAATACAGTTAGCTAGGTTAGGTTCGTTAGGTCGCTTTTTTAATCCAAGAAAAAGGAGGGACCCCGCGTGAGCGGGGTCCCGTCGACGTCTGTGACAGATAATTAAAAAGTTGGTTAAATAGAGTTGCGTCATATACCAACAATTGTTGCCAAAATCACATTAGTTAGAGTTGCCAATTTTGATGTACAATTAAAATAAAATTATTGATTGAAAGTGGGAATTTTTAATGTAAAAATCGTGACTTTTTTAGGCAAAATTTATTTGTTAGGCAAATACCAACCGAAACGGGTCTTATCTGTGACATAGTAGTTCGTTTGCTTAAAACTTTATTACATTTATCGGTACTAAGGTTAAATTAAATTATCAATAATCACCGACAAATGTGATTAATTTCTCACATTTACCACTGTTTCCGGTAATCATTATAATAGTGAACAATTATTAATAATTCTCAGTTATTCAAATTTACCGTAACATATATACATACACGAAGACCCAGTCTTCGGAACAAAACAGCGTGGCAGGGAAAAACATAAAGTTAATAACAAATAATGTTTCCCGATACATTGCTTGACAGACTGTGCTTGGTGATTTAATGTCAGATTGTAAAAAAAAATGGACCTCACTTTTTTTATTCTGAACACTGAGTCTATTATTGTATATTGTTTGACAATTTGTGGTCAAATTTCTAACTATTTTTACCCGACTACGGCGAAGCAAAAAGGAGGGTTATGATTTTGACCGGTATGTATGTGGGTATGTATGTATGAATGTTCATCTGTTCCCACCTAACTCCCCGAACTACTGGTTATAATTTGATAAGTGGGGTATCATTATCTAATCTGTGGCAGAGAGCCGGTCGTCTGGTTAAATGTAACAACCTTAGAGTAATAATTAATATAGAATAGAGCGCGCCTAACGAAGTGGGAACAGTGGGCACAGGTGAGAACAACACGACGTTCCCGCCGCAAGCGTTTGTAGTCATGGTTGAGTGCTAGTGGTGTAAATTAGCTAGTATGGCAACGTTAACGTATAAAGCACATTACAAAGATATTTATTTATTTACATAACTTACTGAAACCTCGTTGCCGATAGGTACGTAATTGGTGCATCTCTATCTGTCCATACAAACATTTGCCTACGCAGCGAACTGAACATTTTGTGCAATATGCGCGCTCTATACTATTGTTTTTTTTACTCTATGGTAACAACTGTTTTATATACCTACTTACTTATATTTTTTTAAGTTTAATATATTTTTAATACTTCTAAACTTTTCCTTAAGCCACTCATTTATTGGACTAAATACCTATTTAGCACGTTAGACAAATTAAAAAACAAAATAATTATTAAATCATTAAAAAATAATATTGAATATTTAAAAAAAAATTACTGAACAATTAAACGATAAAGTAAGGAAGTAATTGTGATTAACTATATTTATTTAGATTAAGTAGGTGCTTATATTACCAATTATAATTATTTTTAGTTGTATCATAAAATATAAACTGGCATCTTCATTATACTGTTGTTTAGTTTAAGGATTTTATTCGAATAAAATTTATTTTGTTTTAATCTAATTTTATTCTGCTTTATAGTGTGCAAAAAAGCAGTGATAGCCTAGTGGTTTGAACATTGGTCTCTCGAACGGGAGATCCTGGGTTCAAACCCCACGGCACGCACCTCTGATTTAAAAAGTTATGTGCGTATTAGATACTAATTATCACTTGCTACGGTGAAGGAAAACATCGTGAGGAAACCTGCACACCTGAGAGTTCTCCATAAAGTTCTCAAAGGTGTGTGAAGTCTGCCAATCCGCACTAGGCCAGCGTGGTGGACTATGGCCTCTGCCCCTCACATTGTGAGAGGAGACCCGAGCCCAGCAGTGGGACAGTTATGGGTTGTTGATGATATTATTTTTTTACGACATAACGGTCTTCTAAAGTTTTGAATAAAATTCATGTTTGTATTAAATGTTAAATATTTATTTATAAGTTTTAAATTATTTATTGAATTTAAAATACTTTTAAAAACCTAAAACTTGTGGAAAATTTTAAAACTTTTGAAATTTGTGTTCAATTTTTTACACACTTTTTGGAATGAAACAAAATGAAACGAGAGTTACTAAACAAAATATGGCGGATTCTCCTTAATATCAGCGATGCTGAGCTAGTCACGTATTCAACTTCGCAATTATTAGGTGAATAATATTGATAGATAATTCTAATTGTTCTAATTGATTAGGTTTAGTTATTAGGTATTTAATCAAATTTATCTGACCTTGAAATTTTATCAAAATATTTTATGTAATTCGATTATTTGTTAAGAACATAATAAAAAGCATAATTGTTATCAAATACTAGAAATCGTCGCCCGCGTAATTTTTCCGTTTCTGGAATATTTTTTATTGCTGCTCCTCTCCTATTCATCTTAGCGTGATGTTATATAGCCTATAGGTTTCCTCGATAAATGGACTACCTTACACTAACTAAAATAATTTTTCAAATCGGTTCAGTAGTTCCCGATATTAGCGCGTTCAAACAAACAAACAAACTCTTCAGCTTTATATATTAGTATAGATTGTAAATTTCTCTGAAGTTTCCATTAAACTGCATTCCACGTTTATTTTCACTCTGATATTACGTTGGCACTCCTGTCCATCTTACTTTTATCTTTATTTATGTTGTATGGAAAATAATTGTTGCCAACTTATTCAAGGTCGGCAGATGTGGAAAACTAAGTAGGCAAAATATCTGGCAGAACAACGTTTGCCCGGTCTTCTAGTTCTACATAAACATGGCCTTACATTACATACATACATTAAAATTCAAAGAAAACATCTAATTCATTCTTAGAGTATTCTTAAAACGCCTACTAACATGACTCATTTAATATATTTTTAGCTTGCTCTTTTAAAATAAATGCTAATTAAGATGTCATTAGAGCATTTAATCTGTGCTTTATAATACGAGTTTAAAACTATTTAAACAAGATCTATAGAAGTAGTTTAACCACCATAATCCTAAATAAAACAATCAATTTCATGATATTTTTGATACTCTTGATATTCAATTATTTATGAATGGCTGAATAATCAATTTCATTATAATATATATTTTTGATACACTTAATATTCAGTTGTAAATGATTTTATAATCAATTCCATGATATTTTTCATATAAAATTCAATATATTTAGGAAAGGTAAAGAAGTTTTTTTAAATTATATTTTTGTTAAAAGCGATGTCCTGCGATAAATATGAACCTTTAAAAAGGATGGACGGGTTTAAAAGTTATCTCCTCGAGGTGTAAAAATACTCTTTAACACTGCATCGAAAATATTTAAAACGTGCTAACCTGTAAGAGAGGTACCTAAAAGAAATATACCCATAAATCATATCAAGATTTCATCAACTTTTTAGGTCTCTGAGCTAGACCTAAGACGGACGGACGGACGTACAGAGGTATGAATGGTTAGTTAGACGAACAGATGACTATTGTAAAAGTAAAGGACTAATGACTAATGTAATAATGGAATTTTAATGGCTTCCATTTGTTTGTTTTTTTTTAAACCGAACTAAGGATTCATCTCCTCTCCGTTTGTTGTATCGTTAACATTGCTAAAGTAAACAGATAAGACTACATGTTAATAAGTTAAAGAGCTAAATATTTCCTCGTGTCAATTTTTTACATTAGTAGTTTTTTCACATAGATAGCTGCAGTAGATATCCTTAAAATAGAACAATTAATCAGAAAAATCCTAAGACCTGTCTTAATTTAGATACTAGCAAAGCGATACATTTATAATGTTGGTAGAATTGTAAAGAAAAAGCTACAAAACAGGTTTGAATGTTAAAGTTTATTATGATGTTTTTATGATTTATAATACAGTATATTGTATACTTAAACATAAGATATTACAACTTTCCTGCTTCAATTAATTCTTTTATCCTAAACTTCTGAATCTTTCCCGATGCAGTCTTTGGAAATTCTGTGGTTATTTTGAGGATTTTTGGAATCTTGAATTTGGCTAAGTGTCCAGTGCAGTGTTTTGTGACGTCATCCAGTGTCATTTGCGACCCTTCTCTCACTCGAAGGACTGCACATAGTTCTTCTCCTAACCTTTCATCTGGTACTCCAACTATCTGTTAAATTATAAAAGAAATAAAATTAAAAGACTTTTTTTAAAACAAGCCTTTATTACTTGTAAATAAGAAAAATAACTAAAAAGTTAAAAAGTGCAAAATTTCAAGTCCCTACTGTTAACCGTTGTGTATTACAAACATGCAAACTGGACCAGTGTGTAAAATAGCTGAATCGGACACCGGGTGAAACGGGTGAAATTTAGCTTGCAAGATTTGTTTACAAACGTGACCGGCGAAACTAGCATAAATTAAATATTAAACATTTATATCAAGTTAAGATCATAATTTTGTGTGCGAGAAAAAGACATTGTTAGTGAGCGCATTTCTTCTTTTCCTGCCCCGCCTTGGCATTATATTAGTGGCTTTCCTTGACATTCCATCCAGCTACTTCCTATAAAAAATCACTCACTAATTGTTAACAAAGGTCTCTTGGGCCATAAAGGGTTAAATTAACGCAAGAAGAGATTTCATGTTATAATTACACAGAAAATAATCACCAATTTAACTATGGCACTACAACCTTAGCTCCTAACTTTAGGGTAAATATCCCCGCAGGGGGTAAATCAGATATTTTAAGTGTTAATGAAGGACCTAATTATTAGGATTGTAAAATAAGAAAATACTGAAAAAAATGACTTGCATCGTTTGTTTTGATAACATAATTACAAACAGGGTAAAATCAGTATTCCTAATAGGTCACAGGGGTAACAATTGAAAAGCTTACAAACCACACTACTCCAGGGTAGGTAAACGGTTTTGTTAATGGTAAATCATACCGACGGAACGGGTTACAAAATTGCTAGCCTAATAACTATTAGTAAATTTATTTTTAAATTTAATAGCAACGTTGTCGCTAATCTGTTACTTATTTTATAAAACAGGTTTATAAAAAAATTTAAGACATAAACAAAAAGTGTTTATTTTCATCAACTCGCATTGCTTAAAAATAACTAGTATAAATCAAAGCAGTCATACATAATACATCCTGTAATAAGATGCCAGAAACTATTTTACTTTTAAAGTTGTCTAACCGCTGTAACTAGTTTCTTTTGGTATAATTCCTCCATTATTAATAGATTGATTCTAACATTCCTTTGCAGCGTATTTAAATCGGTCGAAACCAGATGATATATTTTTAATAACGATTACATAATACCTACTTTTTAAGTACGAAGAATAGTTGGTGATCTAAATATAATTTTGTAGAGGATAAGAAAATAGAGAAGTAGAAAAAAAGTATGGGAATTTGAAGTCTTCAGAAACAAAAATACTACCAGAGTTGAACTAGCTTACATTTTTCGACATTTAGACAGACATTATTCTATTTCCGACAGTTGTATACACCCAGGAACATTTATGGGCATCTGAATAAACCTGCATTTTTATGTTATAATGTCGGAAATAATAAAAAAAATGTTAGCCCAAAATTCTGTACAGTAGCTCGATTCTGATGTTAAAAAAAGAGGCATCAAACCAGGTTTCTATTATTAGGAGACAGTCATTAAACCATGTCGAAGGTCCTTAGGTAGCATAAATATCTAAAAAAAACTAACACTTGGGTTGGCCACTAACCCAAACCCTACTGGAGCAGCGTGGTGGAATATTCTCTAGACCTCAGATATAAGGGGAGACTTTTGCCCAGTCATCATTGGAAGCCTTATCTGACCCACTGCTGGGCTCCGGTCTCTTCTCACAGGGGTACAGGCCATAGTCCACCATGCTGGCCAAGTGCGGATTGGCAGACTTCACACACCTTTGAGAACTTTATGGAGAACTCTCAGGTGTGCAGGTTTCCTCACAATGTATTCCTTCACCGTAGTAAGTGATAAATAGTATCTAATACGCATATAACTTTTTTTATTAGAGGTGCGTGCCATAGGATTTGGACTCAGAGACCAACGTTCAAACTACTAGGCTATCACTGCCTATATGATTGCCATTAGTGGGCCGTTAATGTGTTGAGATCATGTTATTGTGAAAAGAAACATTACTTGACTCTCAACGATGTCTGGATGTGTGTTGAGTAGGTCTTCTATCTCCTTAGGGGCGATATTCTCTCCGCCCTTTATTATGATGTCTTTCAACCTTCCCACTATACGACCATAACCATCTTCTGAGATCGTGAATTTGTCCCTGTTAACAAAATAACAGTGTTGAAATCCTATTTCTACCAATACGTATTCCAAAATATAGGTACTACATTAAAAACTGCAACGGGGATAGAACTGTGTTTCGAATTTTTGTTTTCATATTTCAATGCAGGTTCAATGTACGAGTACCTAAGTAGATATCGCCTAAATCATTTTTCATTGGTTAAAGTCTGAAATAGCTTTAAAATATTCCTCAAACCCAACATTCAAAGCACATCGTTCTGTGAACCCGTCCTATAAATTTTGTTTTTCTGTGTAGGTAATAATAATAAGGTAATCACTTTAAATTCATTTCAGTCATTAACATGAACTTCGTCAATGTCAAGTGAAAGAGTCGCAAGCTCACCCTGACACGACCTATGGCTCACTCTGTGATACATGGTATGCAAAATTGAACTGTTCATTGGAAAAAGTCGCTTTTGACTCAGACGATAATGAAAGGTCAAGTTCAAGTCACATAAAACTCAGTAATGTCGTTTCGGTAGTCAGGATATTATTGATTTTACAGGACCTGTTTTGTAATAAAAAACCACTAATACTCATCTCAATAAATCAATGGCTCCTTCGACATTGCTGTCTTTAATATTGTACCACAGACCAAGGTAGTGTATCATTGTACACACCTGTCTTTCGACGGCGCCTACCGATTAGGCGCGAAAAAAGATGACATTAGGCGCGAAAAAAAGATGGCGTCGTTTATGCTATTCCTATACATTTTGTAGGCATGTGTTTAGCGTGAACGGTATCACAAAGGGCATTTAATTTTTTGTCGAGCCGCAGATTCTTAAGTGATAGACATAGGGGTCAGCATTATGCTAAAAAAAGAGTCCAAAATAGAACCTTTCACGTATAGATACATAGTTAAGTATTACCCAGTATGAAGCCAGCCATCTTCTTCAATGATCTGCTTGGTCTTCTCCGGCTCATCCCAGTAACCGATCATATTCGTATACCCTCGTACTACCAGCTCTCCTGAAGACCCAAACGGTAATGTCTTACCGTTTTCATCAACCACCTGTCAAAACAAAATTGTCGTCAACATTGTTTCGATAATCGCTGTTACAAAAATAAATAGTACCTAATTACTCTGTATTGTCTGTGGATTTGCGCGGAAGCAAAAATAGGAATAGCGCGCCTCACGCGTTTGACAGATTGAAAAATAAAAAATCATTAAGATTTTAATAATAAAATTTAATAAGTTAACACCATTGGAAATACTGTTGTATTCTTGAAATATAATGATAAATAAAACTGAGATGGAGTTTGATTTCAACAATATTTTTAACCAATTGAGCTAGAAGGTATCTATGTTTATTTTTAGTGTAATTTATTTTACTGTAGATATGTTACATCATTAGTAGACTACTGAACAATGTTAGTTATCGCCTTTATCTTAATTTTTTGCTTTCTCGTTTGCAATTAAAAGAAAAAACTGCATACTTAATAAGGACTTGTTCGTCTCTTTACGCTTAGCGAGTTTATAACATTATATGTATGTCATTGTTAATGTCAAAAATTAAAAATGCAATATGCAAATAAAGTTCCTTTAAAATTTTTAATAAAAACTTGTGTTTTGGCATGCGCATAACTTGACTACCAAATTTAATCGAAAAGCCTAGAGTTTAGACCCTAAGTTAATAACTGGGGGTAATTACCCCCGTAGGGGTAAATCAGCTATTTTGCGGGGGTAATGAAGGACCTAATTATTAGGATCGTAAAATAAAAAAAAATCAGAAAAAGTTTTGTATAGTATAGTAACCTATTGTTTCTTTTGGTAACATTTCAAAGACGGGGTAAAATCAGTTTTCCTCATAGGTCACAGGGGTAACAATATTTATAAGGTTAGGACTAAAGAGTGTTAGTATTTTTACCTTTTTATTTGTATTATTTTTTTGTATAGATATAATTATTTAGGCTTAAATGTCAAACTATTGAAATTATATATGGATTTAATAATGTGATTCGGTCCTGTTTAATATTATAATTAATACAACATATAACTATTAAACAAGCCATAGGCATAGAATACATTCTAAAAAAGTGTGATTGAGAACTAACTTTACAATAACCTTGAGACATAATTTATTAGGGTTCCTTTCATCTTGTGCTAGACTTGAAGTCTATTCGAACCTTAAGGGGCCGAAAAAAGGTCAAACACACATAGATTTAGACCCTTTCATAAAATAGGGTCTTATTTTGTGTAAAAACTAAGCTTACATGGAAGTTTAAAACTTCTCTTTTTATTGCAGTTAAAACAGAAATATAATATTGTTTATTTATTCATGTAAATACTGTTAATATGTAAATTATGTTGTACTTCATGCACAAAGTGATAAAGAAGAAATAAGATTTATAACTAACAAGAAGAAAACTTGTAAAGTAACAAAAAATACTACAAGAATAAATCTGAAAAATTAATTAAAATCGTGCTGCAAAATGCAAAAAACTTATGTTAATAGATATTATTATTAAATTAATTCAATATCACTCACGACGCACTCTCGTTTAACTAGTTTAATTCTAATCATAGGCCTGGAATAATATAGTTGATAATTAATTCTATTATTAATTCCGTCTACATTAGCAATTCTGCTTATTAATAATTATGTTATTTATTCGAACTCATATTTTTTACAAACATTACTCATTAGGTCATTGCTAATTATATTTATTAATATAGAATATAGAAATACGACTTTATTAAATAGTCCCGCCTTAGTCCTACTTGAAGTTTGTTACGATGTCTATGGGCGGCAGGGGTTGGTGGCACTGTCAGCTCGTTTGCTATGTTATGACTATAAAAAAAATGTTGTCCATGGTACATTGCGTATTTTATATCCTTTATGTCTTTACGATAATATTATTTGCCATCTCGTACGTACTCCAAAGAAAAAAAAACCCCATTGGGTCGTGTCTATTGGCTACTCCATTGGTCATTTGTAAAGGGGTTAGCCAATTCTAGTATCGAAAGACTATTTCTCGAAGGCCCCCGACATAGTTTAACGACTGGCATTTAACGATAACATTTGACTGACACCTAATGTTACTCCTAACCATAATGTGCCAGCGAAACTCGGAAGCACTCAATTTTTTTTCCAACACTTTGTATGACTTGAAAAATTGCTTTGTTTCTAAATCAGTTTTAACGGAATCCGAAACTGTACAAGATTAGATTTCTAGATAATACAGTTTTTCTATAAATCTAATTTAGGACATTTTTTGTATGCACAGTATTTAATTTTTAAGCTTATTATATTATTTTAAAATCATTCAATGTGGTGGACATGGAAGTATAACGCCTAAAAACTAAGCATACTTTGTTGTGTTTTGTTTCAATGTAAATGATTAATATAATTAAACAGAGCAGTTAATAGATCTTAACCTAAAGTAAACTTAATTGGAGACCTTGGGACAGCTGGTCTTTGATTATAATACGTGAATCCCGGATTATTTACAGATAATACTACCGATATCACGACTAGATTTTTGTTTACCCAACATTACTTCCTTCTCTACATGCTTTATTTTAATAAATTCTAATTCGATTCCATAACACGCTACTTGAAATTAATGTTTCAACTTCAATGTCCTTTGAATAATATGAATCAATTTAGCTACTTAAACGACTACATGTAATTTTATTGCCTAGCTAATTATTCTTCCTGTACCTAAAATATACTACCTACTGATTATATTTATTCTAGTGGCCCGCCCTCGCTTCGCTCCGGCTAATCTTTTGCCCGTCGTCACGCGGAACAAAACCGTTTTCGGGTTGATCGAAAAAAAAGTGGGAATGTATTTGTTGATAAAAAAATAGGTATGTATTTTAAACGTACTGAGTAAGTTTGGAATCACAGTCGGACTTAGTGGGTGGCGCTGATCTATTTAAGGTACCAGCTAATGTATTAAAAAAGTTTAAACATTATAATAAAACGTCACTTGAAGGTTATCAGTACCTTAGTGATTTGAGGGATCTACTAAACTTTAAATAATTATGCGGTAAAACAACGTCTGCCCGGTCTTCTAGTCTTATTATGTACTTTGCATATAAATCAAATGCTTGTTCGTCAGTCTTGCTAAAATTCCAGAATAGCTCGACCGATTTGCCTAATTTTGGTTCTGAATTATATGTGGAAGTCCAGGGAAGGTTAAAAGGTGAGTAAATATGAAAAAAATGTTCACGTTTTTTATTGACTCTGAGCCTGTACGAAGTTTACCGGGTTAGCTAGTTAAATATAAAAAAGTAAAATAAGTACCTTAGCCTCTTGATGATCCTGAATGTATCCAACGGTTTCAGCTACCTGGTCCACGCTGTCTCCGTCAATAGATTGGAAGATGGATGCTGTGGTTTCGGACAAGCCATACAAAGCCTGGAAATTTATCGTGACTGAGATTTTCTAAGTCTACTCACAAATTACATAGTCACAAATTACATTATAGACGACCCCGTAGCCTAGTTGGTAGTGACCCTGCCTGCGAAGCGGGCCCTGGGTTCGATTCCCAGCCGGGGCAGATATTTATGTGACAGATAAATGTTTGTTCTCGTGTCATGGGTGTTAGTGGTGTGTTATTTGTGTTGTCCATGCCACCTGCGACACAGGGAATCCTACTGCGGGGGTATGATTGTCTGGGTAATTTTTGGGCACGGATGAAGTTTGTCATTATTTAAGGATGTCCATGTAATTATGTTACATTTAATATCTTGCAAGACCATCTATTTCCATTAGAAGATTAATCATGATTGTATTGTTATTTTTTAAAAACGATGCATGGAGGAGTTTCTTTCTTCTCCTCCATACTAAAGCACCTTTACGAAACGGGGGTAGATAAAAAAAATTACGTGCAAGTGTATCATTGATACCTACATGAATAAATTATTTTGAATTTTGAAGAGGAACCTATAATAAGCGCCATCTAACGAACATGTAGGACAACATCTTGACGAGCTAAACCTGAGACTGTGTTTCGATTGAATGTATTTATATTATAACACTTAATTACCTCTAAAATTTAGCTTTACGTCCTTCTTCACTGTAATAAACCAGAAATACGCCGAATTTAAAACTTTTATTTTTGACGTGCTAAAATTGTTTCGTCAAAATTACAAAGAATTGTTTGCCAAGGAAGTCAGATCATACCTTGACGGATTTAGCATTGAGATGATGGTTGATACTGCGGATGAGTTGCGGACTGCATGGAGCTGCGGCAGCTAAGGCCACCTGGACGTTAAACGGCAATGATCCCCTTCTCTTGATCTGCGAGAGGAGATCCACATACATCGTTGGGGTCCCAGTGATTACTGTGCATCTGTTAACAAGTCATCATTTTTTATGGTTTTAAGATAGCAAACCAGCTGACAGTGCCACCAACCCCTGCCGCCCATGGACATCGTAACAAACTTCGAGTAGGACTAAGGGGGGACTGTTAGTTAGTTACTAGGTTGTTAGTAATAGATGTTAATGAGAATATTAGTTGTTGTAACGTTAGAATGGGGACCGTGGAAGTTAGTACCTACTATTAGTACAGTTAGTAAATGTTAGCAGTCCGATTAATAGAAAAACAAAGAAAAGAATTCGTATTGAGAAACCTCCTCCTTTTTTGGGCCTTAGGGAGCAGCAAAAAAATGGATATAGTACTTACAAAGTAGTTAACTATTTTCTAAGCTGTGATAGTGCGTCTGCGTCAAAATCAGGGCAATGTTTTTCGAGCGTATGTACCTATGTATGTATGTCTGAGTATATCCATTTATTTAGCATGCTCTAGAGCATAAACGGCTTGACCCTTCTACTTTTTAGCTGTCAGGTTTTCTGTTTATTTTCTACTAGTGGACCCGCCCTCGCTTCGCTTCGGTGTATATTTTAGGTTAAAATAAATGACTACTACACGTGTTGTATGTTTTTTCAACATGGCTGTATTTGGATGGTTTTTTACACCTTGGGTTCGTAAAACCCAAATATCTTACGGACGCCTATTTTTTCTAAAATAAAATATAGCCTACGATACTCGTAGATAACGGAGCTTTCCAATGGTGAAAGAATTTTGAAAATCGGTTCAGTAGTTTTTGAGTTTATCCGTTACAAACAAACAAACAAAAATACAAATGTTTCCTCTTTATAATATTAGTATAGATAGATTAATTTATTACTAGTTAGGTGAATATCTTACTTTTCCGCCAACAAAGCATTCAAATTCGAAGTCACGTTATACGTCGGTGAAGCTAGTATCAAGCTAGAACCATGACGTAACGTGCTCAATGACGTCACGATTGAACCAAGAGCATGGAAAAGTGGTACCTGAAAGAAAGAAAGAAGTATGAAAAAAAACCATGTTTCTATGCATATTGGCGGAATAATTTATTGTGATGCTACACATTCATAGACCCACACTAGGATTTCTTTTTAATCTTAGATCCGAACTAGACTAGTTTTGCACCGGCGCGCGGCGTGTTAACCAGAGGAAAATGATATTTTATGACATAACACATGTATGAAATAACATTTTATAACACGCCGGTGCAAAACTTGTCTAGTTCAGATCCCCTACCTACCATTTGCTGTTGAATTCGATGAACAACTTAAATAAATAAATTATTTACACCCAAACCGAGAAAAGGAAATTTAATTCATCATTCATATTTCTGTCTCGCTGGGAATCGAACCTAGGGCCTTTTGTTCTTTTTTGTTCAAAGAATTTGTGTGGAAAATAAAACAATAATGAAAAATGACGATTCTCGTCTAGCATCTACGATTGATTCTATATCAGATTGTATTGCAGCTATTGTAATTCATTAAAATTATTATTTAACTTATCGATGTCTTATCTAATCTTGTATTAAAAGTAATCCTAGGATTATCTAGTTGGAGTGTAAATCCAGACCAACCTTGTATCTATACTAATAATATAAAGCTGAAGAGTTTGTTTGAACGCGATAATCTCAGAAACTACTGGACCGATTTGAAAAATTCTTTTAGTGTAAGATGGTCCATTTATCGAGGAAGGCTAAAGGCTATATAACATCACGCTATGATGAATAGGAGAGGAGTAGCAATAAAAAATATTGCGAAAGCGGGAAAATTTGCTAGTCAAAAGATAATTTGTGTGGAATGTAAGATGGAATTGATATTTACATACCTGTACACAAACATTCTGCTGTCGTTCATGTAATAGATTCCTTTTGCCAACGAAATAAGTGTTGTTTACTACTCCAAGGTGCGAATCCAGGGCTGCTTTAGGGTCTCCTGTAAAAGAAGAGATACCTTGTATTTTCTTGGATTTTTAGTAATTGCTCATCATATTGAACAACTTTTGCTATGGCGGCGATTCAATAACTCTAATAGTTTGGCTGGTCCCTTGAAGTATTTCGACATCAGCACTACCTGCCTGGTACAATTGTGACTTGAAACCACACTCGGTACCTCTAAAATACCGCACAGAAAAATTATTGCAATTAGTCCAGCCGTTTAGGAGGAGTTAAGTGACAAACACACGTACGCTATCTTTTTATATATTAAGACTAGACGTCGCCCGCGGCTTCAAAATAGTAGTTAAAAAATATTGAATTTATCCCGAAGGAACCTATAATCGGGATAAAATCAATTCTATGTCCTATTCCTGGATGCAAACTATCTGTGGATATTTGCAAGTCCTTCACGCTCTTACTGTTTAACGGATTAAGCAGAAACATGGCAGACAGATAGTTTTCATCCAGAAAAAGGACATATGATAGATTTTATCCCGATTATAGATTCCCTTGGGATACATCCAATATATTTTTAACAACTCCGCGGGCGTCGTCTAGTATTATTACAATGCTTAGCAATGGACACAGAGACAAAGACAAGCTTAATGATAACAGAATCTTTGGTGGATGCTTCAGAACACACCTAGAACTTCCTATTAATCTATGTTTCTATAACTTACCAGTAGTTCCAGAGGTAAAATGAACAAGGCAACCATCTTCTGGCTTCACTTCATTAAGGTATTCCGATATTAAAGCACTGCTACCGCTGTTCTTGGTTAGAGAGTCAATTGTATAAGTGCCTCTGGAAGTAAACAATGACTTTACCTGATTGAGTAGGGAGGGTTACGTTTTTGTATGTACGAGTATGTATGTATGTCCATTTGCTCTAGAACTACGTGTCATTAAAGTTTATCAAATCAAACAATATAGGTAAGTTACTTTTTTCTGTATTTCTTTGTTTTACTTTAATTATTAACCTTATTTTTTTTGTTGTTCTCTTAATGATTACTAGTTTAACAGTTGGACTTATTGCTTGCATAATAAAATAGGAAGCTACATAGTACGAGTTAACCAATTATTGATAAAGGTTAAGGATTAAACGCAATAAAAGTCAGATAAGGAAGATTTTCACCAGCAATTAACTGTTATAAAAGAGGAATGCCGCACTTCCATTTAATTCCATATAATTAAATGCGACGTGTGAAATAAAATATTTTTACATCATTATAGTGTAATACCTACTCTGATATTGGATGGTGCGAGGAATTTGAAGTATGAAGATTTCTTGTTCAATAACAGTAAAATTATCACTTATTATTGGTATCATTATAATTATGGAGGTTAATAAAATGTTGATGAATCTGCATAAGAAGTACTTACAGTTCAAGGATTAGTACAGACCCATAAAAAAGAATAGAATTAGCCACCCGGCCGAAAGTGACGAATGTAAATATGGAGCCGCAATTATAACCGCTCTGTCTATTCTTTTTTAAGGGTCGGTGGTCACGTATTAAAAACTAGTGGACCCGTCCTCGCTTCGCTTCGGTGTATATTTTAGGTTAACGAATGACTACTACTGTTGTATGTTTTTCAATATGGCTGACCACTTCAGCTATCAGTCATGTCAGTTAGAGAAGTCCCATACAAACTTTAAATTTTCATAACTTTTGATAGATGGACTGATTTAAATAAAATAAAGCCTAAATAACGCTCCGAGTTAAGGATTATTTATTTATTTCATCCATTGTTCTGTCAAATCAACCGTTTTTACGTGATGCTCTTTCAAACAAGTGTTAGTCTTGCCCCGTGTGTTAGTCTTACCCCACCTTACCTTAGATAGATAGATGATCTTCATAATTTGACACATTAATTTTTACTTACGGTAACGCTTCCTTTTCATAAGTGATAATAGTAGACAAATTCGGAAACTCCTCAGACTTTATTTCTCCTGGCTTCATTTTATCTATATTTGGAATTATTTTCCTCAAAGTTTCATAATAATTCCTTGTGTTGTATCTTTCTCCGATATAAATTCCTTTCAGCTGTGTCTTTTTCATACAAAAGCTTAGCTCATTTTTCTCGTATATTGGGTTTATTAAAATCTGGAATAAAAATTATTATTTGGATTTTTTTTTAAAAACCAACTCCATAACTTCTATCTCAATAGCTAAATTTTCTTCAACATTATGCTAGACATTCATAATATAATTGTAATAACAATATCGAATGATTTTTTTTCCTCAAGAGTAATCTTGACATGATTATAATTTCCATTAAAATTATTTTTACTCGACTGCTCAAAAAGGGTTAATTTTTTCTGCCGTACTTATGTATCAATGTTAAATTCTTTGACACGCTCTAGAGCAGGGGTTGCCAACCTTTCCCTGGTCAGGGACCAGTGTAATATCAATCTTGTTAGTAGGGACCACCACCATGTAGATATATAAAAAATTACTACTTTAATTTGATTTCTGAGCTTACGGCTCAACGCCTGTTACATTAAAAATTATGCGAGGACCATTTTTTGCCTTCTGCGGACCACTGGTGTTCCACGAATCACTGGTTGGAAACCTCTGCTCTAGAGCTTGGCTGAATTGAGCATAATATCCCATATATTATGGGCTTCGTCTCGATTGTGAGAAATACCCCCCAATTTTCATCAGTCGGATTTTTCGTTTTTCACTTAATGATTACTTATTACTATCAATCGCCGGCGTCCGGCCGCGTAGGTAATTTCCCCGTTTACGCAATATTTTTTATTACTGCTCCTCTCCTATTAATCTTAGCGTGATGTTATAAACCCTATAGCCTTCCTCGATAAATGGACTATATTACACTAAAAGAATTTTTCAAATCGGTCCAGTAGTTCTTGAGATTAGCGCGTTCAAACAAACTCTTCAGCTTTATATTATTAGTATAGATGCCATATTTGGAGATACTTTTGTAGGACAATGAGTGTTGTCAGTAGTTGTACCAGATGGTATACTTACAGATATCAGTCCAACTCTAGCAGCAGTCACTATAGCCACCAGCCATCCTGCATTATTGTGAGACCAGATACCAAACGTATCTCCTTTCTTAAATCCATGCGAACGAAGAGTAGCTCCTAAGGAGTCAGCCTGAAATTTGAGATAGGAAACTGCTGATCACTTTTGTCAAGTAATTGATTACTGTCAATGTGATAGCCTAGTTTAAACGTTGGTCTCTCGAACGGGAGATATTGGGTTCAAACCCCACGGCACGCACCTCTTATTTAAAAAGTTATGTGCGTATTAGATACTAATTATCACTTGCTACGGTGAAGGAAAACATCGTGAGGAAACCTGCACACCTGACAGTCTCCATAAAGTTCTCAAAGGTGTGTGAAGCCTGTCAATCCGTACTAGGCCAGTGTGGTGGACTATGGCCTGTACCCTTCACTCTGTTAGAGGAGACAAGAGCCCAGCAGTGGAACAGTTATGGGTTGCAATGATGGATTGATTTCTTAGAGATTTACATGAGCTCTTGACAATAGAGCAATTTAAAAGGAGATAGGCATCTAAAAATTATGTGTGATATCTAAAGGTATCAGGCCTAATTATCAGCAATTCAATAAAGATAGGGTAGGTTTGTAATATTGATAATAAGTAGTACCTACAGATTACAATAGAATAGAACCGGAAGAAAATACGATAAAACTGAATGCAACCGAACGTAATGGAACCGAGTCTCTTTCTAAACATTTATAAATGTCGTTATAAAATCATTAGAATAGTAACTTACTTTCGTTAACAATTCTTCGTAAGTAAGTGTTACATTTTCGTAAATAGACTTGACGGCTATCCTGCCGGGGTACTTATGAGCTGTTTCGTTTAGAATAACACCTAAAGTTGAATGGGTCAGGGGTTCGCTTCCCGGGTTGTGCAAGTAGCCGTCTTGTGCTGTATGCTGAAGAGACCGGGTTAATCTGAAAACATGGTTTTCAAAATTATTAATTACTAACTAAACCAATCCTACGCTTTCACCCACAACAACTTGAAGACTGCTCTATTACGACGACTAAGTATTGAGGCCATCTGCATAGTATTTAGTCTAAAGAACTTAAGGTAGAAGCGATCATTCTAACAAATATTCAAACTGAGGATTGTGCCCTTTTTGTTTTTAGGGCCATAGGCAAGATTAAACTTGAGATCCACCCCATAGTTTATCGGGGCTACAGGGTCATTAACCTTAACATTTATCGAGGGCTTTCTTCCGGTGATATGGCATATATTTTATCTAGTACTATGCCGCATATTCCATATATTAGTATATTATTATTCAATTATTTTTCCTTGCTATGCTATTTGTTCTAAGACCATACTGCCGATTAAAGGTTTTGGGTTCGATTCAAACTAGGCAGTTTTGAAAGATGTGTTTAAATTTCTCTTGTTTATATGGGTGTTTGGCCATGGCACCCACGACACAGAAAATCTTACTCTAAGGCTATGAGTGTACACTGTAGTTAAATTAATTGCGATAGTTAAATCTATTTCTAATTAAATTGCCCTTATTAGCGCAACTGTCTGTACCTGACCTTATTAATAAGCAAGGTCCTTTTATCATTGAGATGTTACATAAGTAAAGTTCTATCGGTACGGGTACTTTATTTAATACTAGTCTATCGCGCGTTGTCACCCTAAGATGATATCTTTCAAGATTTTATTTCAAAAATCATATAAACATGAAAAATCTTTGAAATTCTAGACTTTTCTCTGTTATAATATGCATGGATCTTACATGTACAGTCACGTGCAATGAAATGTACTTATACACGGGCCGATTTGCGCGTGACTGTACCTATTCAAAATCCTTTCTACTTTTAAAACCCGCATTAAAATCCGCTGCGTGGTTTGAAAGATATAAGGGCACAGACAGAGAGACGCGACTTTGTTTGATACATAATTTGTAAACAAGATAAAACTTTATTGCCATGATATAAAAACGTTTTTATTGAACTGTATAATTTTACTGTTATTGATTTATGTAACATGTTAGCTTGTTTCATTATTAGACTAATAGCATTATACAATTAATAAAAACTAGACAATATTTAAAATATCCTCGAGAATGGTTTTATTAAGTTATAGCGAAGATTTGTGTTTTCACGTCAGCTTTTTAAAAAACAGCATAAGATTTATTTACATAGAAGTTAAGCTATACAGAGTATTTAAAACACTCCAATCTTATACCTAAATACGTATTCTAATATTGCAAAAGTGCGTCTTTATTTTTTCATTAATCACCTTAATTTAATGTTAATTTACGCATATTTAGGTGCGCTACACGTAAACAAAACTTTATAACCATGTAACAAAAATTATTTACTTCTATTTCGAAGTTATTTATCAGCAAATCAGAATATAAAGTTCGAGAAGCGTCGAATGCAATTAATAAATCCATATTCACCTCAAATCACTTAATCCTACAATTCTTCGCGTCAACAAACCTAGTTTATTATTCATTATGTTAAAGATACAAACAATATACACCACACAACCGCACTATTATATCGATACCGGCACACTAAATATAATGTATATCTCACTGATAACAATATACTGTTATGATATTAATGTTTATCAAGAGCTGTAGGGACTACAAATGATTATTTATTATTATGTAATTAATTATTAGTTTAAGAATCCGTAAATACATCTAACTCGCACAATAATAATGGTCTAAATGACTTAGATTAGTATCTCTTGCTGATTTGAATATTAATATAGGTAATATATGCGATTATACTATTACGATACCGTATCTTATATACTGTAGGTATATACCCTGTATATGACGACTGTTGTTTATTTTTCTTGTTCATTTACTTGTACTCTGTTTCTTCATCTTAAGATATTTCTATTTAGCATTTAGTAACTCGACAATTTCAGGTCAATAATTTCAGGTCTTACAGAATTAAATTATTTTACCTTCCAAAGGTCATGAAAGGTATATTTACGTTGCCATATAAGTTATATAGAAAAACAAAAAAAAAACAGCTAATTTTTTATTCGAACTCAGAATCCATTGATCCGGTCGTTATAACAGACAGGCTACCAAAATGTGAATGAAAAAAATGGCTTTCAAATCCACGGAATATAAAGAAAGCTAGCCAAGTGCGAGTCGGACTCGAGCAAGAAGTACCGTTCCGTACCATCATCTATAAAAGAAAATTACGTTTGATGTAATGATAATGAAAAAATACCAAAAAGGAAACGTTTAATTCTATGGGGATAATATTTTTTTAATTTTTTTATTTTTAGTATTTCTTGTTATAGCGGCAACGGAAATACATAATTTGTGAAAATTTCAGCTTTCTATCTATCACGGTTTATGAGTTACAGCCTGGTGACAGACAGACACCGCATGCTTAGTAATAGGATCCCGTTTTTACCTTAAAAAAACACCCTCATAAACTCACCTGCAATTCAGCACCTGTATCGATTATCCCGACGAAAGACCATTACGAGTACTTCAAGCGTTGCAGAGTGCACTTATTAGTAGATGAAAAATAACAGTAGCTAGCTGGTCAAGTGTGGTATCTGATCTTGCCGGCAATCGAGGTCATACCGCCTTTACCCTCGCCGGAAGTGCCACGTGGGCGCACGCGACGGCTCCCTCCTTACCCCCTTGGCTAGCCCACTTTCCCTCCTTCCCCCCTCCCCTTCCCCCTTGTGACGAAACATGCAAATTTCCCCAACCTCGGCCGATATGAATCGTAACGTCCAACGTCCGCTTTCCTAGACCAAAACAAGGTCAGGAGGTAACATCGTGGCGGTCTATTATTTCTTCAATGTCAATCTGGGATTATTTTTTGAGGATAAGCTCAACTTGGTAGAGTTGGTGTTCGAGTATTCAAATTATGATGAATAGCTAGCTAGGAAATGTTTGAGGGACTTGTTTGATGTTATCAGAAAGGGGTTGTCTATTCGAGGAAATAAATAGGTGCCTACATGTTACATTATAATTTAGTGTAACGCGGATTGAAAAATTAATAAGGAGCTATCAGAATTTCTAACGACTAGAGAACATTACTTACTGTCCCACTACTGGGCGCGAGTCCATTGCAGATTGACGGAGGGAGTGTTGGAGAATTTTATGGTACCAAAGGCCACGTCGAGTGACTTAACGATTGCCCAACGAAAACTACTTGAGGTGCCCTACGAAGCCTGTAACGCTCAACGTAAAAAGATTTAAATATTACGTACCTCAAATTCCTCAATATTTGTCTACTGATATTCCTCTACGCCTTAGACTCGTGTGTAAGACCTTAGACTGTCAAGAATCCTCGTAAAATCGTTCTTAGTTCTTCCAACGACACAAACAAATCACCTCAATTATTATTTATCCTCGCTTTAATTAATTCATTGTTTACGCGAGAAATCTGATATGCATTATAAGTGCTGACGATCTTAATTGATACTGATTCACATTTATGTAAATCAAACGTATGCATTCTTCAGGGAATACAGATCTGAGGATATACGCGAACTTATATCATCTCTTTATCATCTATTGACGTCTATATGGAATTGTGGCTCTGAGTATAAGTTTTCCTATTCAGAGTATTAGATACTTCTTAGAGGTTTCTCTCTCAGTTAGCATAAAGACGCGGTTGATTCCTGCGAAGTATTTATGTTTTATATTTTTACGGTTTTTCAAATAGGTCATTTTTTTAAAGTACCCAATGGTTTTAAAATACCCAATGAACCCTCCTGTTTAATAAAGAACGTTCAAGGTTAATCCCCAAGTCTCAAAATTTTCGAGCTACTTAAAAGTTTTCCCCACTTAAAACCATCCAACAAATTATGAAAAGCTCAATTTTATAGCCATTTTTATTGACCAAACTTGTATCCCTATCCCTAAATGGGTCAATGCATGAGACGTCCTGAGACATTCGTAAGTTTGTTTGTAAATCCAGTTCGCGTCGCGGCTTTATTTACCCCAATCATGCAAGAAGGCGGCTGACTACGCAATGCCGCAGTCATGCTCCGCCCGCCCACCGAAACACACGGTTCACACCGAATCTAGCCACCATGGCTCCTCGCGAAATCGAGTGCAGTGACTAAATAGAACCGATTCGATGAAGTGAATATGTCTCAAGCCCCCGGCGGGAAGAAGGGCAAAGGCCCTCCGAAGAAAGCGACTGCAGATGAGGACAAGAGTGCAGCGGCTAAAAATGCTGACGATAAAGATGAAACGGCATCTACGACGGAAGACAAGAAGGAAGTTAAGGATACCAATGGAATGGCTGACGTGGTTAAGCCGCCTAGTGCGGGCGTCAACATGCGAGATGCAGCGGCAAAGATCTTGGTATTGGCGCAAAAGGGAGAATGGTCAGCGGTGGAACAGACTCTCAAGGTTCTTGAGAAGCTGGTGGCTGCTGGAGGGGAGGATACAGTCACAGTGCCAATGGCTGGTATACTTGATCCGGTAAGTTTTTACTTCAATACGACTAAACTTTCTCATGGTTCCATCTGCCGGCGTAAAAGCCAATTCTTCTGTCATGACCAGCAACACATTGGGAATGCTTCAGATGCTGTTGACGAGCATAGATGACATTGGCAACTTACCATCGTAGCTTGTTTGCTCGATTTTCGACCAGTTCTATAGAAAAACATGTTGACACTTCTGCCTACATTTCTTACTTTCTTCACCAAAATGGTTACCTGATCAGCAATAAACCAAGAAAATCGTCATGATTTTCACATATTTTCTAGTACTATAGTTAGTAGAATAAAATATTACTTAGTGTTATGCAAATAGGCATGACTCCTTGAAGATTTACGTTAATTGCTTCACTGAGGGGAGGTTTACTTGGAAATATTATTTTAGTTTAGTGAGTACAGTATGAACGTTTTAAGCATTGTTTTAAGTAAACGACTAACGGTGATGAAAAAGCGTAATTGAAACAATCATTTATTATTATTTTGTAACTTAGTAGGTTGATAGGTATGGCAAAAATATAAATAGAGGTAATTATTAAACAAATTAGATTGCAATATTTTTTTTTATTGTTACGATCCTTTACTTTCGTAGGCTAACTACAAATTCCTTGTCAATCAAAAATGTGTCTCGGATTTGAATCCCTCCCTGCTAGGGCAAATGTATTATAATTATTATTTAAAAAGAAACGAATATCAGATGTATCACTAACGCGTTTTCGACCACCTAATTGAGAAAACTTTTTTAAATTTTTTTTTTGTATTTACTATAATTTGTTGTTATGCCAAATATTAACACATTGATGAGCATTCACTAAAGCTACATTAATTTTATTTTGTAACGCAGTTGAAAAATGTAATAAATGCCAAAACAAGGCCTTCCTAGTCTTATAGTATTAATAGAAAATCATAATTTGTCCCTTTTGACCTTTAGGGAATTGCCAAAACTTACGTTTGTTACTTAATACTTACCTACATAGTTTGTCTGGTTGCTTATCTACAATCTAGAGGCCTATAAGTACACGAAGAACTAAATTGGCAAAGTTAGGTTGGCAAATTTGGCTTTGTTGTACTTTTCTTCGCAATTACGTTCGACCTTGCATAATAATATTTACGTGTTCAAATAAACATAAATAACCGCATTCAATTTAATAAAAGTTTTGCGAGCCATTAAAAAAAAAACTATAGTTGTGTTATGGACACGGCTGTGTGTTGTAGGTGAATATGATTTTTGTTACACGTTATTTTTTTTAATTATACTTCTTTTTGTATTTACGTTGTAAAATAACCTAAAAATGACGGCGTTTCCCCCTCTACCACGCGCAATTTTTCACTATTTAACAACGCCAAACTATGTCCTCCGATTTCGATATCATTTGATTTTTAGGATTGCCCCCGTATGGTAGCTAAAGACGTATTCACATCACAAAACACTCTAGAGTTCCCAATATTTTACAGACTGTAAGGCACTCATAGATTTAGTAATATGCCTTGGAGTCCTAACATAATGCTATGTAGATTGAAGGACGAATTGGTTCCCGCCAATCCTCCTTCCCACTAATATTATAAATGTGAAAGTTTATGTGGATATTTGGATGTTTGGATGTTTGTACGTCTTTCACGCTCTAACCGTTGAACGGATTAAGCTAAAACTTGGCACACAGATAGTTTGCATCCAGGAGTAGGACATAAGATAGATTGTCCCGGTTTCCTTGGGATAAATTCAATATTTTGTTTAACGACTTTACCGCGGGCGAAGCCGAGGGCATCGTTTAATACTTAATATTAAGATTTACGGGTAACCGTACGGCGCCCCTCTTTATTTTATAAACGCAGTATAATAGCGTGCGTTTTGTTTTATTAACAAAATAAATGCATACACTTCTTCACCCAATAAACTTTAACTATGCCGAATATCAAACATACGAGTATGCGTGGCCTCATATCCCTTGAAAAGGTGTACAAAGCACACTTTACGTTCTAATACACATGTACTCGTAATTCTAAGTTTTCAGTACGGTATTTAAACATAGTTCAGTGGATGTTTGCAAGCTTTTGTTGACAAGTATTGTTTTCAAACAATTATGTTACGTTAGGCGACAAACACATTAAGATAACACTAAAAGCTTCAGCCATTGATTGATAAATTAGATTACCTTAGGTACTGATATGTTTTACAAACACAAGAGTTGTTGTTAGAATTGATATTCTAACTACGTTGATACGTAGGGAAACGAAACTGCAGTAAGTAAAAAGCTTGAAGCAAAAAGAATTTGATAGAGTTAAAAAATGTTTACAAAATTAGAAAGAAAAACATTAATCAAAATTAAAGGTAAATATGATTTTTAATAGTGTTTAAGCTCTATGGAAAATTTAAGCTTTTCTACTAACAGAAGTTTTATTTTCTTACGTCGATATGTACGGTAAGTCTTTAAGCAGAATTTTCTTCCATAGAGCTTTAAGCTTTTGTAGAAGGCGATAAATAAATAAAAAATATCTAGACAAACCTAGAACTGTAAGAGAGACTGTTAATTGATTAGTTGATGTTAGTGATAGGTGTTAATGAGAATATTAATCGTTGTTAATTCCTTAGTAATAGACCACAGAAGTTAGTAGTTTTAGTGAAGGTAGTTAGTCTAGTTAGTAAATTCAACTTCTTGCTTAACGAACGTAAAAATGCAGGTACCACGTATCTTAATCTTAATACGTACGTACGTTATAACATTATAAAAAAAAATTTAAAGAAAAATTACAACATTACAAAGGTTCCTAAAGTCTCGATAGACAATACCTATCATATGGGCTAGGGTAGGCTTTATGAAAAAAGCTTTATGTATATTAGTAGACCAGTACCTCCCTATGTAGTTCGCGCCAAAAATCATTACGAAACGTTCATTGCTTTATAAAAACTTGTAGGCGCTAAGTAACATATGTAAATTATGTAGTTCTAACTAACATTTTTATCATAATTATTATACGAGAAATCGTCCGCGGCTCCGCCCACGTATTTTTGCCGTTTTTGCAATCCTTTTTATTGCTGTTCCTCTCCTATTCTTCTTTGCGTGATATTATATAGCCTATAGCCTTCCTCGATAAATGGATTATCTTACACTTAAAGAATTTTTCAAATCGGTCCGGTATTCAGCTTTATATATTAGTATAGCAGTATAGATATAGATTTCTATCGACATTTGATAGTAGCCCTCGCTCGCTTAGATAGACCGTTTATTCGTTATACTGGAGGAACAAAAAGTTTCCCGGCATTACTCTAACACTATGGTTTACTAAATATAATTATTATAATTATGTATGTTTTATTAAATAAAAAAACGCTAAACGCTAACACACTCATACCCCCGCAGTAGGATTCCCTGTGTCACGGGTGGCATGGACAACACAAATAACATATCACTGACACCCATGACCCGAGAACAAACATTTATTTGTCACATAAATATCTGCAAGCCGGGAATCGAACCCGGGACCCCTCGCTTCGCAGGCAGGGTCACTACCAACTAGGCTACGGGGTTGTCAATTTATGTGGATAGCCAACAAAACCTTCTTTAGAAGTGGGATAAACCTAGCTACGTTCGGTTTGAACTTTGCCTCTAGCTCAAAGCAAAATAAATCATACGTGGCAGTGATCGACCGGCTCACGGCAGTAAGGGATGGCAGTAAAAACTTGGAAAGATGTCTTGGAGTTGATCACGCGATGGTTGCTATGATATCGAGCAGACATTGTATGCCAACGTTTATATACCTACAACATGCTTTGTTTTTTACAAGCTTTTATTTAGTTTCATCTGTCCCGGTGTTTGTAATCAAATCTTGCAAGCTAAATTTCGCCCACTTCCCGGTGTCCGATTGAGCTAAAATTTTACACACTGCTCCAGTCCTGATGACAATGCATGTTTGTAATAAGCATGATGTAATACTGCTACCAGGATTGGCTCCAGACGATTGAACTCCTCAACGGTTAACAGTAGGGACTTGAAATTTTGCACTTTTTAACTTTTTACTCCTTTTTCTTATTAATAAGTAATAAAAGCTTGTTTTAAAAAAATCTTTTAATTTTATTCTTTGGACATTTGCCTGTGTTGCAAACGTCCTATTAGGTTTTATAAAAGACAAATATTTGAGTTATATGTACCTTTTTAGCCTAGGGAGTGTTCAAGAGTTTTGTAACGTTTTGAAGATTTTTGTCCCCCCTATGTAACGCGCCGTAACGTTTTTCTGTACCTCCCCTTAACGTTACGTAACACCCAAATGACTATTCTAACCTAAAAATGCCATTTTCCCGACTTAGGACAATATTGTTTAGATTTCTTAGTAATAAAAAAATAATGTTACGTAACGTGTTGTTTGATCTAAGCTACGC
>LGAG01028697.1:456402-481535 GCA_001278395.1 Lerema accius
ATTTAGTTTACAAGGATAGAAGAAATAATCTACAACTTTCAATATAATCCATAAAGCAAAAAACACGTCAGTTAATTATATTTAACTTTTCAATTCAACAGACAGAACACCAATGCATCTAGCAGCAGAGAATGGTCATGCAGCTATTATAGAACTTCTAGCAGACAAGTTTAAAGCGTCAATATTTGAACGGACGAAGGATGGAAGCACGTTGATGCACATTGCTTCTTTAAACGGACATGCTGACTGCGCCATGATGCTGTTTAAAAAAGGAGTATATCTCCACATGCCAAATAAGGTATGTAAAGTGCCATTAATTAATACCTAATCATCGTAACTTGGTTCGTTCCTATCACTACATAGGACTGTTAGCTTAGATTTTAAAATAATCAGCAAACTATACCCACGCAATCAAAGTAGGTACAATTTTTTTTAGCGTCTAGCTTCAAGAGCATATAAGTTTAAATAAGAACTACTTTGTACTCAAAATTGTTTTAATTCCTAATCTCCAAGTTGTTATAAACCGATTGGATATTACTTTATCTTTTGCTTCGTTGGAGGAAAGTGGGGGGACACGTCCTACACATCCAAACTTTTACTAAAATACTCTCAATTAATATTACCACGGAAATTCCCATTTACCTATGTAGGCATTTTTATCAAATCCTATTTATCCCTTACATAGATATTTTAAACCTAATTATTGCTCATAGGATGGAGCTCGAAGTATACATACCGCAGCACGATATGGTCACGTGGGTATCATCAATACACTGCTACAGAAAGGAGAAAGCGTAGATGTAACGACGAACGTGAGTTACTCGAGTTTTTTACATACATATATTCAATCGATTTTATTTTAATTATTTTATTGGATACAAAAGTGTTAAGGCATGTGGCAATCTTAACGATGCAGAATCAGAGGCTAACTATGTTGCCAGTGTTAGTTAGTAAAAATATCAGCACTAATTCTAGGTTACCAGGCAATTAAGTCAAACAAAATAATAGATGAACTTAAGAATTTTCCTTTCATATGCATATTTTTTTTGTAAATTGAGCTGGTTGGTGGATTAAATGTAGATTGTATTAATAATTTTTCATCATCTTTGACCTTGTGCTACCAGGAAAGGTTGAATTGTATTTTTTGTAAATTTTTAGGATAATTACACCGCCCTCCATATAGCTGTTGAGTCTTGTAAGCCAGCAGTAGTCGAAACCTTGCTGGGTTACGGAGCCGATGTCCACATACGCGGAGGAAAACAGAGGGAAACACCACTTCACATAGCTGCTCGAATACCAGATGGTATGATAATAATATGACTTGATAACCTTACAAATAAAGATAATTCTTAACAAAAAAAACCGACTTCAAAAGTAAACTAAAAAGTAAAATTAAATAGTAAACTAAAAAGTGATTCCGTGATTATGAATTTATGCCACATCAATAGGGCCGTTCGACAGCCCTAATAAACACGACATTTTGGTCAATATCTGGAAATCTACCGAAGCGATTCAAACAAAAAAAGTATTACCAAAATCGGTCCACCCAGTAAAAAGTTCAGAAATACATAGACCTAGTTGCTAACAGAAGTTTTGAATGTTCGTAGGCCGAAATAATCGACAAATACGGTGACTTAAATAGTGGAAGAATTAGTCATTAAACGTTTCTATAAAACGTACAGTGAGCATGCTTTTCTATTTAATACATTGAGCTGTAATAATACTCCTTTCTACGTCTCTGGTACTCAGGTGACAAATGTGCACTTATGCTGCTGAAATCAGGTGCTGGACCAAATAAAGCAACAGAAGATGGGATGACACCGGTGCATGTGGCAGCTAAATATGGTAATCTTGCAACTTTAGTTCTTCTTTTAGAAGATGGCGGAGATCCATTAAAGAAAACCAAGGTGAGAAATAACTTGCTTATAATATTTAACTTCAGATGATTAGTTATGTGTAAACTGGAAATGATTGATTACTAATTGTTAACTTTTTGATTAAAAAGGTCAGTGTTGAGTATCGGAAAAAGACTTTTCGTGCAATGTCGTAGTATTAAGCTACTCGTATTTTTCAGACTGGTGAAACTCCTCTACATATGGCTTGTCGAATGTGTAAACCAGATGTTGTACGGCATTTAATAGAATTTGTCAAAGACCGTAAGGGAGAAAAAGTAGCTACCACTTATATTGATGCAGTTGATGAAGATGGTGCTAGTTGTTTACATTTTGCCTGTAAAATAACAAAAGAAGAAGTTCATCAACCTTCAGCAGATAGAGAAGTTGTTAAATGTCTAATGGAAAATGGGGCAGACGTAACATTAGTAACAAAGCATAATCATGAGACAGCATTTCACTTTTGTGCAATCGCCGGTAATAACGACGTAATGCAAGAAATGATTTCTGAGATGTCAGCTGCTGATGTCAGTAAATCTCTCAACAGACAAAATTCTATTGGTTGGACGCCCTTATTAATTGCATGTCATAGAGGGCACATGGAACTTGTAAATACATTACTAAATAATCACGCGAGAGTGGATGTTTTTGATGTGGAAGGTCGATCAGCTCTTCATTTGGCAGCAGAACATGGTTTTTTACAAGTGTGTGACGCTCTATTAACGAATAAAGCGTTTATTAATTCGAAAGCTCGAAATGGAAGAACTGCTCTACATTTAGCTGCCATGAATGGGTACGCCCACCTGGTAAAGTTTTTAATAAGAGATCACAATGCGGTGATTGATGTATTAACTTTAAAGAAACAGACTCCACTCCATTTAGCTGCTGCTAGTGGTCAAATAGAAGTCTGTAAACTTTTATTAGAACTCGGTGCCAATATTGATGCTACAGATGAGCTGGGTCAAAAACCTATTCATGCTGCGGCTCAAAATAATTATTCGGAAGTTGTTCAGTTATTTTTACAGCAACATCCAAATTTAGTAATGGCTACTACAAAAGATGGGAATACGTGCGCTCATATAGCAGCTATTCAAGGTTCAGTCAAAGTTATTGAAGAACTAATGAAATTCGATAGAAATGGCGTGATATCGGCCAGGAATAAATTGAATGATTCAACGCCGCTACAATTAGCAGCAGAAGGTGGTCATGCTGATGTTGTAAGGGTACTTGTGAGAGCGGGTGCATCTTGTACAGATGAAAATAGGGCAGGATTGACAGCAGTGCATTTAGCTGCTGAGCACGGGCACACTAATGTGTTAGATGTCATGAGATCTACGAATACGTTAAGAATATCGAGTAAAAAGTTGGGTCTTACTCCTCTTCACATAGCAGCTTATTATGGACAAGCTGGTAAGGGACCCAACAAGTGTCTTATTTTGTAATGTTTATTAAATACTTGATATCCGCTACACATAACTAATAAGTAAACAATAATCTTTATTGGCGAATATTGCTATTTACAGAAACAGTCCGTGAACTTCTTTCTCACGTACCTGGGACGGTGAAGTCGGATCCTCCAACAGGCATGTCGTTGGTACCAATATTAGGAGCAGAATCAGGTTTAACACCATTACATCTCGCCGCATATAATGGCAATGAAAATGTTGTGAGATTATTATTGAACTCCGCTGGAGTACAAGTTGATGCTGCCTCTAATGAAAATGTATGTGGAAAATGTTCGTTGTATATGGAAAAAATATGTAATTTATTGTTTTATTCATAGTTAATTGATCAATTTATTTTTAGGGGTTCAATCCACTTCACTTGGCATGTTTTGGAGGTCATATGTCTATAGTCGGCTTGCTGTTAAGCAGATCTGCAGAATTGTTACAAAGCATAGACAGACATGGGAAAACAGGTTTACATATAGCTTCTACACATGGTCATTACCAGATGGTAGAAGTATTACTTGGTCAAGGAGCTGAAATAAACGCTACTGATAAGAATGGTTGGACTCCTCTTCATTGTGCAGCAAAAGCTGGACATTTAAATGTTGTAAAACTTTTATGTGAATCAGGCGCATCACCAAAGAGTGAAACGAATTTGAACTGTGCACCTATTTGGTTTGCTGCATCTGAGAACCACAATGATGTCCTTGAATACTTACTGCACAAAGAGCATGATACTCAGTCACTCATGGACGATAAGAGGTTTGTTTACAATCTCATGGTCTGTTCTAAAAACCATAATAATATACCTATAGAGGAGTTCGTTTTGGTTTCACCAGCGCCCGTCGATACTGCGGCAAAATTATCTAATATTTATATTAATTTATCTACAAAGGTAAGACTTTCTAAACTGTAACAATGCAGGATTGTAAATAAATGTTTTGTTATGAAAATATCATGGAATTAATTAAATTATAACTCAACAGGAAAAGGAGCGTGCCAAAGATCTTATAGCAGCCGGTAAACAATGTGAAGCAATGGCAACTGAACTTTTAGCTCTTGCAGCTGGAGCAGATTCCGCGGGACATATTCTGACTGCTACTGATAATAGAAATATAGAGTTTTTGGATGTATTAATAGAAAATGAACAAAAAGAGGTCATCGCCCATACGGTTGTCCAGAGATATCTTCAGGTAAAAACTAGGTAACTTCGCCTATCATAGAGGATTTTATTGGTGATCTTAGACACAAACCCACATATAGGAACTTACGTGACTTTTTTATCTATATCTCCTCCATGTTAAAGCACATTTTCGAAATGGAGCTAGCTTAAAAATATGACGAGCACAAATGATTAATCATTGACAAGTAGATTAATACTCGTAAATGATTTTGAATTTTGGCCACTATTTCTTGTCGAATTCGTGAACAAATTGTATTTTATTTCAGGAACTCTGGAGAGGAAGCCTCAAGTGGACTGGCATCAAAATTATGTTCCTTTTTTTCGCGTTCATAATTTGTCCACCAGTTTGGGTAGTTTTTTCTCTTCCACTTGGCCATAAATACAATAAAATCCCAATTATTAAATTTATGTCATACCTTACATCTCACATATACCTTATGGTATTATTATCATTAGTAGCCATAACGCCAATTTATAATTCAATATTTAGGGAGAGCTTAGTACCACGATGGTATGAGTGGATGTTACTGATATGCCTAAGTGGTCTTCTCCTATTCGAATTAACAAACCCTAGTGATAAGTCAGGTTTAGGATGGATTAAAATAGCTGTATTATTGTTAGGTGTTATAGGTGTGGCAACACACGTGGTTGGCTGGATTTTCGTATTACCGAAATATTGGCCTACACTAATGTACTGTAGAAATCAATGTTTTGCTTTATCTTTCTTATTAGCTTGTGTACAAATTCTAGATTTTTTATCTTTTCATCATTTGTTTGGTCCTTGGGCCATTATTATAGGAAATTTGATGAAAGACTTAGGTAGGTTTCTTGCAGTATTAGCGATATTTGTGTTTGGATTTTCCATGCACATCGTCGCACTTAACCAGCCATTTAGGAATATCTACAAACCAGAGGACAATAAATATGCCAGACAAGCAAGAAGAAAAATATTCTCAGACGGTAAGACTCTTTTGTTTAAATTTGATATACGTGTATTTATCTAACAAATTTCAGCATTTTGCGGGAAATATCATGTATTTTTATTTGTCATAATTATGCATATTGTTGTAATGGTATTTGAATCAACAGTGGTTTGAAAATTAACTAGAGTTGAAGGGAAGTAAGTAGGTACAGATAAAATCAGGGCTTGAGTAACCAAAGATAGTTTGGTTAAAACGAAATATACATAATTCTTTACATTCAGCTGACGCTGCCAGCACAGGGGCACCGCGTCAACAGCCTATACTGTGCTTGGCTATAATTCTTTGCCATATTTCGGTGCCGAAATAATTTCCTTCAGGTACCTATCTTATAAAAAAATTAAACACATCTTTTTATTCCGATACGATAACCGTAACTCATTATGCTGTACCATAAATTAAAGCGGTACTTAAAGCAAAATTAAAGCGTATTTTCAACTGAAGCTTAACAGCTTTCAAGCCCTGCGCAAACCGCTTTCAAATGCGCTGCAAATAAACATTTAAGTCATTATATCCGAATCAATTACGAACTGTACTTAAACGAAATATTTCACATCTTAGATGATAACCTCCGAATAAAAGAACAGGCAAATGATTCGCAATGGATAAGTGCAGAAGAATCTTATAGAAGAAAACAGGGCCCGGCGGGTCGTAAGTCTACGTTAGTGCTAGAAGAATAACGAACACAAATTTCTTTTCATCAAAGTCATTCATCGAAGATTGCATCTTATTCGATGTGCTTGTCACCTGATTTTTGTTATCATTCGCTTGCTAGCTTCAATGTGTGTCATCGGGTGTCATCATCGTCGATGTTACAAGCGTCTTTTAGAACTTAACATGAATGTGGAATGATTTAGGACCTTGTACTATATATTATAGGAAGTCATGCAACGTGTGATTCTATAAAATCTTATGATCTGCCATAACTATGTACATGCACACGAAGAATATTATGTACATCTCCATGTTAGTGCTGATGTAGAAATATAGCTGTACAATTCTTTGTGTGCATGCATTTCTTATTTTATCTTACGTCTACTTTGATTTGTACATGGTTATGGCAGCGACTGTTACTTCGATATTAGTTTAATAATAATTGTTACCGTGCAATGTATATTCTGTCCAACATCAAAAGAGTCATTAAAATTTAAATCCAGTTCTCTTACACCTCTTACGTTTACTGTTTCATAAACATGTATTCCAGATATTGAAACGGAGTACAGAGCATGCATTGTACGTCACGCCCTAGTTTTAGTGGAATGAGTGGCCGACCTCACCGCACTTGATGGAGCAGTTTGATTTGCGCATGCGGCTGGCTTATGTCCTGCGTTTGTCACACCGGTTTTGAGGTACCACCCTTATGTTTAGGATGTTTGGCTGTGTGTCCTTGATGTGGCGTTATGCCCACGCTGTTCACTTCAGACACTTAGACGGGCTGGGGTAGATTGATGCAACAATCTAGGGGAACAATTTGAGAATAGTAAATTTGAAACAAATTTTCAGCTTCATCTAGCTACTAATTAAACAATGTCATATCCACTAAACTACTATGATCATATTGATTACGTCCCAGATACACCATCAGAAACACTTGACTCTACCAATAATCAAATTGACATAATTCATCCACCAAATGTATCAATCTACCCCTATCCACACATACATTTAATCCAATGTCAACTTACTTGACTTTAGACTGTAAATTAAATGTCAGTTCTATCATTACGTCGTATTGTAACTCTAAAATACCAATTGGACGTTGCAACTCAAACATGTAAAATTCACCAAACCAAAACATTTTACACTAAACCACAAACAGACATTACGATACGACTTAAAAGATTTGAACAAGTAGTGATGGGGTAAGTTGATGCTAAGCCTAAAATGAGACCTAACGAATTGGTTATAATGAAATTAGCAGCAAAACTAAACTTCTCAGTTGCGTAGTGTTGCATTAACCTGCCCCTGGTCCGTATAATAGCGAATAAAGAACGCGGTCCATTTGAGAATTGTCTTCTAGCCACATTAACACCGTTCGAGGCCTTCGAGAAATTGTTCTTCGCCCTTTTCGGCCAGATCACATTGTCCGACCTGAACTACGTATCCAGTTTGCGAGCCCTGTGGACGCAGAACCTCTTCAAGTTCGTATTCGGAGCGTACTTACTGATGTCAGTCGTGGTGCTCATAACGCTCCTAATTGCGATGATGTCGGACACTTATCAGCGCATCCAGGTAAATGCGTCTAGATTTACCACGAGCTTGAATCTTGTTCACAGTAACCATGAATCCGCTTTTCTCCTTCGAGCTACTATTCTTCGCTGTCTTCGGACAAACCACGACAGAACAGACAAGAGTTCATCGCAACGACAGCAACGTTCAGCCGGCCTGGACTAATTATCTCTTCAAGATAGTTTTCGGCATCTACATGTTGGTGTCGGTTGTGGTACTGATCAATCTGCTCATTGCTATGATGTCAGACACGTATCAGAGGATACAGGTAATACAAAGAATAATAACGTTATTGAAGGTGTTGCAAAAGACTATAATAATATAGTTTGTGAAATACCTCTCACGTGACCTTTTCATTTATTTTATTCTTTGTTTGATAACAAATAGGTTAATATATTTGAAAATCAATTTTTGAAATAACACTTCTTTTAAGATCCAACATGGAACGCGACTTAAAAACATAGGTATTAGAGGAAACAGAAAGCCATTTTTTTTTAAACGATAGTGATTCAAAAGTTATATTAGAACATATTTTTCATACATATTTCCATATTAAATCTTTTTTTTTATGAAAAAATGGATACGTGGTTTATTTTTTATGAAAAAATAAATGATATCAATTAACATTTATTCGCCAACATGAAGGCCCGAGGATTGTAATCTTACCATATAATATGTGTGTTATGGTTCGGAAGATTGTTCTATTCCATCTTTTATTGTGAAAAATAATAACAAAAATCTTTCAGGCACAATCAGACATCGAATGGAAATATGGCCTGTCGAAGCTGATACGCAATATGCATCGGACAAACACAGCGCCCTCCCCACTAAACCTAGTAACCACTTGGCTTATGTGGCTTATTCATAGATGCAAGGTAAGTTGCAAGACTTGTAAGAGCAGTGAAAGATGTAATTATAGTTTTTGAGGCATTTCTTTGTTGTATTTGGGCATCTATCGAGTTCTTATAAATTTGACCTAACTGCACCAGAGAATAATGGTTTTTGAGCGTATGTATAATGTCCATCATAACCACTTCTACAGCCCAAATATCTTAAGAGATTTTAACATAATGAGGTGTCGTTGAATCTCCATTGTTGTAGTGACTTAAGCTATATGTATTTTCTTAAACCACCCTAACCCCTAACAAAATGTTAGTAGTCTGGTATCTGTGTGACTTAAAAAATGTTAATTCTACGATTTCAGGAGCGATTGAGTAAAAAGAAGCGACCAAGTCTAATACACATGATTGGAATGCAACGTCAGGATCAACTAAGTGCCAGATCCAAGGCCGGAGCAAAATGGCTGTCTAAAGTTAAAAGAGGACAGGTTGTGCCCAAAGGTAAATAAAGATATTAAAAGATGATTAATTTTAATCATCTGAAGTAACTTTATTAACATCAATGATGTATTTCATATTATAGAAAACAATCCATGCATATATGTACATTATAATTATCTTAATAGTTTATTCAGAATTTACCATAGCTACAATTTGTGGAAAAATAAATATATTTCTAAAGGTAACTGAAAACTTTTCAGACTCCACACGACTGTCAGTTGTACACCTCAGTCCCCTGGGATCTCAATTAAGTTTCAACAATATGACAAGAATCGAAAATGTAGTAGATTGGGAGATCATCGCTAAGAAATACAGAGCATTGATGAGGGATGAGCCCGAAGAACTAGTTGCTAAAGAAAATGAAGCAGATTCTGCTGATGATACTTCTGAAGTTGTGCCTAATAATATAGCCGCTGCGCCTCCTTGAACTACAGAGATAGAGCGAAGCATTATGATAAATAATGGAATTGAAAAGAACACAGCAGTGTATGAACTTGAAGTTCGTAACGCAAGTGATAAAATTGATGATGTTGGTGAAATTGAACATAATTATATTGAATTAAATAAATGACTAGTTATGGAGAGCGATTCAAGGTTAAATGTAAATTTTTCGTTTTCTTTTCTTCTATTAAAATCAAACTGTTTAAATATTAACTCTGTTTGCCCTGAAATTTAAATGCGTCATTGTAACCAAGTCCTATGTAATTCGATATTGTTGGTTCTGATTACGAATAAGTTTCATACAAACACATTTTTTAAATTTTGCTCATACCTATTTAATTATCAAGCCCAATAACTATAAAGAACCCGTACTTCAGATACATTAGTCCTTACTACGTCAAACATTTTCAGCCATCCGAATTTATGATACAATTTATTCTTATCATTCCAATACTGTTAGTGAACCTAGATCGACATTGAAGTCTGATGCACGACGAGCAATGTATATAAAACAGCATAAATTATTTTTAGAAATACGATTTAGATTTAGCACGTATAAAATATTAAAACGTGTGAAACTCGATATTTTTCCATAACAGTTGTAATAATGTAAAGTAAATAAGTAGATTATGATAGCATAATTATGTTAAGTTACAGTTTTGTAAATAAATGTTACGTATTTGTGTATGTTTTTGTTTTAATAACGATTAACAGTTAACATTATTTTAGTGTTTTTAGGATCTTTTAATTTCTTTAGTACCTATAACCTTCAAAACATAATTATGATAAAGATAAATAAAACTGAAACATTTTCATCGAAATACATAACTACATTAAATTGGCCAACTAATGATGCATTTGGTGTACCTACTTTGATCATCATTAATAATATGACTTTAACATTAATAATGTTGCTTCTATTAATTCCTTGAAAACGCTAATATATTATTTTAATATTACAATTGAAGACACTCCTCCTTATTAATATGCATGCCTACAACACCTGTACATATAGATACATTTTTGTTCATATAAGACGGAAAGTTAAGTTACTAAATCGATATCAGGTGTGGAGCAGTTCTCAACGATATCATAGCCAAAATAATTATGTCCATAAATATGTTTTTAAGTACCTTTATAGTCCTCGGTAAGTACCTACTTTTTTATTAGTTGTAAATACGTGTAGGTATGCCTCGTTTTTTTCGTCCTGATATAAAAGGTAAACAATCTTGGCACAACTCTTAATTATTTCATTAATTTAAAAAAATATTTATAAGTATACAGAAATTTATTTTAACATTTAATTATTGTTTATTCTTTAATTTTTTAAATTTTTGTCTGTCTTATTTTTAAAACTATAGTTACAATAAAAAGACACTGTATGATTGTTTACCTTTTAAATCACGACAAAAAAAAGAGGTATACGTAGGAAGTAAAATTACGCCAATGAATAATTAGAATGAATAAGTGAACAAAATACTGTAAACGTTATTTTAACAGGTACATTGAATGTTGCCCAAGCAGCTACTTTTCGAATATATACAGGGTGAGTTTAATTACATATTATTACAAGCTATTATTTAGTTTCACCTGAACCCCTGATTGAACTCCTCAACGGTTAACAGTAGGAACTTGAAATTTTGCACAATTTAACTATTAAGTTCTTTTTCGTATTAAAAAGAACTAAAAGTTTTTATTATATTTTTGTCTGTATTTTGTACGTATGTATGTATGTCCATTATTTTTGCTCTACAACCTAAACAGTTTGACAGATTGTGACTTAAGGGATGTCATTAGATTTGTCTCAAATCTGGCTATTTTAATTTCAACTTTAAATGTTACAAAAACAAAGTCGTAAACTTTTTTGTGTTCTTCATCTTGTTTCAATTTGAATATAGTTTTGTAAAACACCATTTATGTTGTATTAATTTAAAATGATATACGAAAAAGCATCTTAAATCCAAATACATTTTAGATTTTACTTCCTACTTTAGATTTTTAAAACCTACCTTTTTTCTTTAAAAGAGTACCGGGAGTTTTTTTCCTCCGGCTTTTTTTTCCTCCCGGCCGACACTAGCTTACTTAGCCTTAAGTACAATGTACGAGTATCTGTATTATAAAGCTGATGATATTGTAGGTATCGTCTAACGAGACTTTAGGAACTTTTTAATCCAATGATGTAATTTTTTTTTTCTCCTTATTTTTCTATATTGTTATTTGTATTATACATTTTTGACATTCGTTAAGTGAGCTATTAGTTCCTAAGACGAAATAATTATTAGAATTGAATTTGAATTGATTGAATTTATTTTTTAAGGTCAATGGACAATTATACAGAGACAGACATAAACAATCCTTATCCATTGCTGTCTTACATCGATAAATCTAAAAACACGACGTTTTACGCGGGTGGAGTTCAAAACAGCGCTACTGGTCCAGCGATTTCTCGGATGGTATCAACGTATATTGCTCTGAATAACAATGTCATCTTGCTAAACTGGGAAAAGGAATCGAGTCTTTTACCCGGTCTCCTAGCCTTCCCACTTGCTGTAGCAGCGGCTAAAGTGGTAAGTTTATTTTATGGTATGGAATAATGGAAAGCAAATTTGCTTGAGCTTGAAATGCCACATCCTGTAGTCCATAGCCAGGTAGGGCTTCTTCAACTTCGAGTAGGAAAGTAGTAGGGATTGATAGTTGGCTAGTAGATCGTATTAGTGATAGTGTTATTGAAATTATTTATTTATTCTGTGGAAAACTTACAGCTAGAAGCATAATAATAAAACAAATGTGAAATAGAAAGCCAATTACTAGTTTTTACTGATAGTTGAAAGCAATTAGTAAGATAGAAGTAACTAACTGATATTATGATTTACAGTTTTAACAGTTAAAGTTGATTTTTTTTTAAAGTCCTGGCTTAGCTTACGCCTCAATTGTTCTGTGTTGGTGTTAAAAATATCAATATCAATATTACGGGATGGGACATATACTACTACTACTTACTAGATATACTACATACTATAATATTTTTGTTATTTCATTAGTAAAGAGATTGTAGAAGTTACGACTCTTAGTATAGGTATCCAGTATACTAACTATTACTATGGAATTTATCCCTCTCGAAGTTGGTCAAAAGATGCATTGCAATCTTGCTTTCCCTGAAGACAGATGGTCGACTTTAGTGTAAGTTTATTGGCACTCAAGCCTGCAATACACTAGCAAGAGGATGATCACAATCCAGGCGAACTTCACTTGAAATTAATTAAACCACTAGTAATATTAAGTAACAAATTAATGTAATAGTTAATATTGATAATATAGTTCTTAGGAAATAGTATAAATAGTGCATGCTCGATTACTAAAAAGCTAGCTGGGCCATTACAAACGTGCTGACTACGTCATCAATCATTTTATCATATCTCTCGTTCACACTTATAGGTATATCGGAACTCTCGCTGGAATGTGGGAGTGAGAGTTCCGATATACCCATAGGTGTGAACGAGACATATGATAAAATGATTGATGACGTAGTCTGCACGTTTGTAATGGCCTAGCTTATAGTTCTATCCACATAGGGGGTCAAAAATGGCCTGAACTGCATCGAGAGAGGAACGATACGGCCATGTCGCTTTTTGGTCGATTTGGCCGGATAACTGCCGTGGCCGCAGAATAACTTCCGAAATTCATTTCGTAGATTGCTCCAACTTGTGCAGCAAGTATCGTAGAGTTAATTAAAGAGGGTGTTTTGGCAAGTAAAATTAATTTAGTTGGACACAGTCTTGGTGCTCATTTGATGGGATGGATTGGTGGGGAGGTTCTGAAGAGAAATCATATTTTATTTAGGTAAGCCTTTCTATTTTTAACCCCCGACGCAAAAAGAGAGATGTTATAAGTTTGACGTGTCTGTGGATGTGTCTGTATGTTTGTGCCCCTGAACCAATCTGGAACAGCATGTTGGCTTATGGCCTGTATCCTTCACATTGTAAGAGAAGTCCTAACCTCAGTGTGCTTAGTGTGTTTTTAACTACTCGATCGGCGTTACTTAAACGTGCGTAAGCTAAAGTTTGTATGGGATCGAAACAGAGCCATCTAGCGGCAACGAGAGACAACAAATAGACACTCAAGAGTGGGACTGTTGTGGGTTATGATAGTGATATAACTTGAAAATACTAAATAAATTAACCAAGACGTCTTTCCACAGTATCTGGGGTTTGGATGCATCGATACTTGTAGATGGTCTAAATCCCTCACAAGCCCAGAATGTGAATACTGTTATCACAAATCCTGGACATCTTGGCACGGACCAACCAGCTGGTAAAATAAACTTCTGGGTCAACTGTGGCAATAATGGTCTACAACCTGGATGTCCTGTGGGACTCTATCCACCACTTAGTGAAGAAGGTGAGATAGGTATTTTTTTTTAAATCTTAATGACCCCGTAGCCTAGTTGGTAGCGACCCTGCCTGCGAAGCGAGGGGTCCCGGGTTCGATTCCCGGTCAGCAGATATTTATGTGACAGATAAATGTTTGTTCTTGGGTCATGGGTGTTAGTGATGTGTTATTTGTGTTGTCCATGCCACCGCGACACAGGGAATCCTACTGCGGTGGTATGAGTTTGTTAGCGTTTATTTATTTATTTTTTAAAGGAACCCTGCAAAAATTTTACGATCCTATCCTACTAATCCTATCCTGATTGTTATAAATGTGTTTACGAAGACATTAGGAAGTTTGAGATTCCTTTATTTCTATCCCTCATAGGAAATAACAATTGAGGCACACACGTAGATCACATGCAAGAATAGGACATAGAATAGATTTTATCCCGATTGTAGGTTCCCCTGGGATGATGTGAGTTTATTTGCTAACGTAATAACATTTTTTACAATTTTTGTCTGTCGGTCTGTCTGTCTGTCTATCGTGTTACGACTTATCTCTGGACCGATGTTAACGGGACTTTCACTGGGAGATAGCTGATGTAATAAGGAGTAACTAAACTAAACCACTTTTTTATTTACTGTCGTCTCGGCATAAGATTCCCGAAGCGAAGCGAAGGCAGGCCCACTAGACTTTAATAATAAATAACTGAATACTAAACTGTTTATTTTATTTATTAAACACCGTAAATATAAAGTACAAGCTTCTATAAAAACAGTGTCATTGAAAACATTTTTGAAACAACATTGTAAGGCGCCATTCAAAATATTTTTTTAACAATTATTACATAATTTAATCTCATTATTCTACAGGTCGTTGCAGCCACGATCGTGCATGGATGATAATGTCTGAAGCGCTTCTGAATCCTGGCTCATTTCCTGCTGTGTTGGCCGAGAACTGTAACGAATGGAAATCGCAAACCTCTTCGAACGCCGTCATCAATTATTTAGGAAACGATTTTGATCCTAGGTAAGGTTTACACCTATTTATTAACGAATCGTGTCGATGAATGATGTATACGTAACTAGTTTTTTTCCTCGTGATTTAAAAAGTAAACAATCTTACAGTGTCTTTTTAATGTAATTATCGATTTAAAAATAACACAAACACAAGGTACTCGTAGATGTATAAAGCATAGATTTACATCCATTTCTTTTTCCTCGCAGATTTTTTTTCTTTTATTACATTTATCAATCTATTTGTTTCAGCAAAACAGGTGTCTTCTATTTGAGTACAAATTCTAAGTCACCTTATTCGAAGGGAGAAGCAGGCGAAAAACCCAATCAATGATTTATGAGTAGGTACCTAGGTATTCACACCTAAATTCAGTACAATATTGTATAAAATATTATATTCATGTTCTATAATATAAAACACAGGAATCAAGAAGGTAATAAAACGAAGTGTGAAAATTTATGTATTTTCATATTTATCAAGTAAAATATTTATATAATGGTATCGTTATTAAAAATTTACCTTGTTTATTTATTTTAAGAAACGTATGACATTATTATTTATTGATAACATACCTACAGCCTCGTTTTTGTTATAGGAACCTACCATACTTAAATCAGTCCTAATCAACACTAAATAGTAGGTACCTAAGTTTTTAGTATCTTTCTTTCCTTACAATGGAAACAAAATCAAATAGTATTTTTACAATTTTATCATGTAATAAAAAACGGGTATAAAAGTTTCTATAATTATCATGAAATATGTACCTTTTTAATTTAAACGAATAAATATAAAGTACATGGCCATATCGTAGATTTACTCGCTTCATGAAATTATTAAGCATTTCATGAAATGATCGCACATAATAAAGTAGCCAGCTCAATTAACCAGATCATAATATTGCCTACGTTTAACGATTATACTCATTATTTACTTATTTAAATATTACGCTGGATACATAACAATAACACGACAAATTGTCGCACTATACATATATATTGCAGCTACGTTAAACAATTTTTTCCGTCATTTTCTCTTGTAGCTTCGAAGTATAAATAGATTTTTAAGAACATTGAATCGATCGATAAGAAAGATAGATTCGATCGATCGAAAGAAACGATGTAATCTAGGCATTTGGTTTTTGATTATACCTACATCGAAATTATTACCGTTAACAACGGCATTAAAACCTAACACTTTTTTTACATCTTTTATATATATTACACCAGTGTAGAAAGTATTAGTTTTAATACAATAATTAACGGTATAAAACGCATACGCTTAGTCAACGCTTGTACAAGTTGCGCGTGTGTCAAAAGGCGCGCCTATACGGTCGTGCCTACATGCGCTTCCAAAGACGAGCTTAAACGTAAAAAACGCTGGTCTGAAACCGCACTAAGCATACCAATTAAAATGAAACACGTAAATTATCCTACAGTATTTACAATACTAAGGGCCTGCTTCACAATCGTTGAGCAAAGTTCTAAGTAAGTTACTTTGAACTTATTTGCACGGTAAACCAGTAAATTGCGTTTCACAATTTCACTTTAATTTACGGATGATTGTGAAACGTATAGAGAGTTAACGGAAGGATTTACGCTCTGAGTAGCTTACTTTATAAATAACTACTGACATCTTTACTTATCGATTGTGAAACTGACCCTTCATTCAACTCTTTCATCTAAACAACGGAAAGAATTTTGTTAATAGTGAATCATCAGACTGTCGTCTTCCTCGTGGTTGATTGTCGTTTGGTTTGAGGCCTTCTGGTCCCATTCCAAACGGAGATTTGGGATTTGTGCTAAAATAGAAATTGCCACGAGCCCTGAAAAATTCAATAATGAGATTACATGAATGTGGAAGACGTTTTGAAATTAATTTGTTGTTTTACAGCCAGCAAAGTAATCAAATTGGCCACGATCCTGGCATTTTAACAAAAATTTCCTACTGTCCAAGTGTCCAAAAAATGGATAAATTAATTAAATAATTTGCTCTGATCTAGTCAATAATATTTGTCCTGGTAAAATAAATTAGCAATTTCTGTTTTTTAACATAATTAAGTAAGCAGTTTGGCCATAGTTCTTGTAGAAAATATTATGAAACACATTTCGATCAGGCGTTTGATAATACTTTTCTACTCACTGTCCAGAACTACCCAACACAATTGGTCACCCTGAAAATCAGCTACAAAAACCACTACCATTTGCTAAAGTAATTACTATATTTTGTAATATTTTCTGTACTGTAAATATATTTCTTTTTTCTTTGTTTCTATGAATAAGAAAAACATCAAATTACTTACCTGGTATTAGTCAAATCCCCTAAATAAATGCTGTTATCTGAAACTCCTTTATTAACTAGCCAAGTATCATAGTTATCGGCAGCTGATGCTTGAAAGGATGTGGCCAATTTAACTGACTCTACTACATACTGCCAAGATCTATCGTGGCTGCAGAGATCTGTAAAGAAATACAACTATACTAATAATATAAAGCTGAAGAGTTTGTTTCAACTCGTTAATCTCAGGAACTACCGGTCCGATTCGAAAAAATCTTTTAGTGTAAGATATTGCACTTAACGGTAGGCTATAGGCTATATAACATCACGCTATGATGATTGGGAAAGGAGCAGCAAAATAAAATATTCCAGAAACGGGAAAATTACGCGGGCGGAGCCGCCAGCGACTTCTAGTACAAAGATAAATTACTATAGCTTTGCTGTTAGTATGAATACAACTATTTTAATAGAATAGGTAGGTACTAAATACACGTTTACACACACTATGTATTGTGTGGTATGATAGTGGCATACGTTTATGGTTATAAGACCAACACAATAAGCCATCATACACCTTTGTTCATGGTGTTACCCTGTTTTTGCAAGATATTGTTGGACTCACAATGTGTTATACTGTAAGTTTTTTTGACTATGGGAACAAAATACAAAGTCAAAAGGTCTATAGTCCTATTGATATTAGATACAAAATTACAAAAAATAATTTCGATTGTTTCCCAAAAACCCTAAGGAACCTAAAAGCTATACTGATTTCATAGTCAGTGAAGGTTGCAAGAAAAATTTTAGGAGCTATCGTAAAATGGCGTACTTTTAAAAAATATCTCATTAATACCAATTTTCTACCCGTTACGGTAATCCACAGTCCCTCCGCCAATCCGCACTGACGCAGCGTGTTGGAGTATGCTCTAGGCCTCCTCAGTTATGAGGAGAGACCCGTGCTCAATAGTGGGCCGATAATGGGTTGAGGTCACCTGTTACGGTACACTTATACAAGAGGCAACCATTCTGTCCTCAGGGTAGTTACACGCCCCTTTATCCAACTTCGAGTAGGATAAATACTAACGATTACTAACAGGACTACAGTACTAACTTTCGGTCGCTACTATACTAACGAATTCATAACTAATATTCACATTAACATCTGTCACTAACAGGAACTAATAACCACCAAACGTACCTCCTATACTACTCGAGGTTTGTCATGATATCAATAGGCGGCAGGGGTTGGGAAGCAAGTTTTACTATTCTCATACCATAAAAAGTGAAGCGTCTAAAACCTTACCTTCAGGAGTAAACATATCAAATTTCCCAGCAGGGCAACCAGGTTGCAAGCCATTAAAGTTGAAGTTAGGCCACAAGTCAACCGTTCCACTAGGCTTGCTGGTGCCGTAGTAGCCAGGGTTGCTGTGGATGATGTCCACAAACTTGGCACAACTTCGATCCAGACCATTGTAGACATTAAAGGTGCCTTCGAAGAGAGCTCGCGCTGGGTCTAACCCAGTGATCCTGAAATAGTTACAACGTTAAAAGTAGGCATAACACCAGCGTCGTAAAGCCATTATTCTATCTTAAGCACTGATAGATACAAACTGAACTATTATTAGACACCCTTAACTCTGTATTGGATATTGGGGAACTAAGACATACTGTTAGTAACTCTAAGTCCGCTCCGGTGTGAATAAAATTGGGAACCCATCTAGTAGACCATAAGGCTAAGAAAGGAGTGTAGTGTTTTGAGCGTAGAACTAAAGATGAAAAAATAAAGTGCAAATTGAACTAGCTAACCTAACCTAGGAGAATGAAAGAAGTATCCCCAGAAGATAATGGTAACTTCTTACCTAGAAATAACCTGTCCGTTCTTACGAGTCTGGCGTCCGGCATAAGCCATGAGATGAGCACCCAGGGAATGCCCCATTAATTGGACATCACTCATGTTCATGCCACCATAAGCTAGTTTTGTCAAAGCATCCCCCAGTTTTTCACCAACCTGGAGAACATTAAGATAGTTTTTTTAAACTTTTGTTGAACTTTCTCCGAAAATTTAAGTGTGCAAATGCTCTTAATAATGTAGTAGCTAGAACGCAGAAGTAGGTCAGTAATATAAAACAAAAACTCAGCAAAAAACCTGCCAAAGAAATAGCCATTAGATACATGCGCTCGAAAAACTATTCCCTATTCTGGTGCAAGTGGGTATAGTTTTCTCAAAACTTACTTTCTTAGCGTTAGGCACCGCAGAAAGAACATAACCCAACTGAATCCCAAAGGTACCACTTTTGGCTTCTTCTTCCCAATCCAGAAGAATCATATTCTTCTTCTTCGTAGCCATGTACGTGGTGAGAACAGCAGTGGTTGCAGGTCCATTGCTTCTTCCTCTGTAGCCAAATGTGTAAACTAGCGTCCTGAGTTGTGGATCGTAGCAAGAGGACTTCATTATTGGCAATGGATCGTCCAATGATGCTTGGACGTATTTCTCCATTGACCTGGAATTTAATTAGAATTATGAAGATGAATGGAACTGGATGATAACTAAGCGGTTTCATCGTTGGTCTCCCTAACGGACAGTTTCTGAATTTGAACGGGGCATGCACCTATAATTTTAAAAAATTTATGAGCGAATTAGAAACTAATTATCACATCGATGAAAGAAAATATCGTGAGGAAATCAACACATCTAAGAGTTCTCCACAAAAGTTCTCAAAGGTGTGTGAAGTCTGCGAATTAATACTTGGTCAGCGTGGTGGACTATGGGCTGTACCCCTCACATTGTCAGAGGAGACCCAAGCCCAGCTGTGGGACAGTTCTGGGTTATGCCGACTGAAGGTAATCCTATTAAAAAGACTTAATATTGAAACGTATCTTAATTATTATTGTGCATTAAGACGCACTGGTAGCATTACAAAAAGAGACAAATATCTTCACACTTGATTGTCCATTAACCTTCATTAGCTACTATACTCATTGTCGTAACAGTAACAGGTATTGTAATTTCCTGTAAATACCTGCTTTTCAGGTCCTTTTTATGGACATTCGTTGATCCGCGAGCTAAAATTTATTTTATAACTTTGTGTTAAGATCCAAATTTGTTTAAAATATAACATCATTTCATTCCAATATCCATTCCGCCATACCGGTCTTCCTTCATCCATCCATAACGCGAATTATATTTGCGTTCGTATATGTGTAGGTAAAAAACTACTCTATGCAAAAAAATACGATAAAAAAAGTAAGATTTATTTTAGAAAAATTATGTTTGACATATTTTTTAACTCAGTAAATTTATCTTTCCTGTATTTTTAAATCATCAACAAATCATTCAAAATTAATAAAAAGCTTAATTTCTACAGCGTTCTCGGTGATGTCGGTAAAAAACAGCGGTTCTCAAACTATGAAGTCACCAACCAAAACTTGATGAGTCGTTTGGCGACTGACTCAAATTTCTGATTTAAATAGTATTTAAATCAAGTGATTAAAATAAGCATTCGGACACAAAATCAGGAATCAAGAACTAAGGTCATCGCACTCAATAAAACAATACTATGGACTTCATAAGCTAAGTTCAAGACTGAACTCTATGTCCAAATAAATAGGGGTCATTTCTTAAACATTTCATAAATTAAAACACATTGGTCATGACAATGTTTTGTTTATTCAAGTTATGTGTCGGAAAACCGATACAGTATTGGGTGGCATCGATACAATTTTAATCTTAAACAAGTATCGTTAATATAGGTAGATACCTATATCTCGTTTTTTTCGTCGTGATTTAAAAGGTTAACAATCTTACAGTGTCTTTTTTATGTAATTATCGATTTAAAAATAAGCCAGACACAAATTAAAAATAACTAAAGAATAAACAATAATTTAATGTTAAAAAAAAAGTGCTTCTAAATATTTTTTTTATTAATGAAATAAATAAAAGCTGTGCCAAGATTGTTTACGTTTTAAATCACGACGAAAAAAACGAGGTAATACCTATAGTTATCTACCTATATTATTTTGATTTTATACAGCTGAATACATCCTAGTATGGGAACTTTATAGGATAGTCAAATTGGTAACTATAAATTGAAGGTCTGTATGACGGAATGTTTAACATACTGGACCACTCTTCAATGGTTTTTGTGTTTCTTTCCAAACGAAGCAGAAGATTGAATGATTAATTTTAATTCCTATTCTCGGTCTACGTGTGTTTGGAATGTATTTGGCTGTAAGCGCATAGCAGTTTTTTTTTAATTTTATGAGCATAGGTAGGTACTCACGTGTGACACGAAATTGAAAAAACTAGGCACATCGTGATCACGATCCATGCAATATGTACTTACAAATATGGGTAAATTTCTTGAGTAAAATGGGCATAACATTTAAAAACATAATCGCTTAAATTGTAGTCGACAAAAAGTACGCAAATAACTTCAAAAAATGATTTAAAAAATTGCCTTCTTCACAGTTTTTGTGAAGATATTTTGTTATGTTTGAAACTCTTCACTGCACTAAAGGCCATAAGACTATTTATGACCACAAAAAGTATTAACCATTTAGTGGGAAGGCAAATCGTTCAAAGTAAAACCACAGAGGCGAAAACTTTTTGTTATAATAGCAGAGGGCATAATAGGATTAACTACTTTTATGTGTTTATTTAAAATGAATCAGTATTTTTTGTGAACTTCATAATAATAATAACATGTATTAAGTAATGAGTTCCAAATAAATTGTAAATGTTAATAGCAACGAAATTTTTTTGGGTCTTTTTTTAGAGTTTTTACGACGGGGAATGAAAGGACGAAAATTTTATAACCGGATACTGTTTTATTTTTGATAGGTTACGCTTCGATCTTGTCTTCCTATTTATTTTTTATCTAACTACGGTAGAAAACCGATTCTTGTTAAGCATAATGCATGTACTCGTATGTAGATATTATGCCCATTTTTGGCATATTATTATACAGTCCTTCATAATTTCCACATGTAAGGTACGATTGGATTTTTCTCCATCGTGAAAATAGACTACATTTTTTATAATGACACCTTCAACTCCCATTAAACTTTTTGCAGTCTTGTTTTTATTTCTATTATTTAACGATTTTCATATTTTTTCTAAAAGAGAGACCGGGAAAATCTTAAAAATTTTTAAACACTATAGGTATCCTAATTCGCTTATTCTTGTAGCTCAATGACTTAATATCAATATATCATAGTTAAGATTTATTGCTGTAGGTATTTTTTACGCATACCGACCTTGATGCTCATTCATTATGTTTTTCGAATAAAAACTGACGCTAAAGAAAGCGGTCGCATCAATATTGCGTATACGGTTACGATTTTTGGTTGTATAATACTCGTAGCATACTTATTATGTTGTTGCCCTATTAGTCTACTTAGAAGACCTTGGAAGTTGACATCGAAAAAAATTCCGTTAATTCTTTAATAATATATATTCAGTATATTAATAAGTCATGTTAAGTGTTTTACTAAGCATTTAGGGAGTTATTTTCAAAAAAAAATATTTTTTTTGCATCTTACCCTTTACATTATTTTTTGGAAATTAAACTACTACAATACTACAGTCGTTTTAATGCAAAAAATACGTGATAAGTTGCAGTGTTCTTGTAAAGAGATAGATACAAACAAAACAGTAACGGCAATGAGACTATTTGTATTGTGATAGGAACAGAATGATGATTGTTAATTGTCATTCATGTGTACACCAACGAATGACCGTCGTCTTAAGATTACAATGTTTCGCCTTTCATAGTAATTTCTATAATCACAACAAGGTAATAATCTTGAATGTAATTTATTAAAATATGTTTCTGTTAATAATACTATGAGTACCATCAGAAATGATTCAAACTAAATTGCATTATATTAATATTATTTCACAATTTACAATGTCAAACAATGCTATTTTACTGATATTAATTTATCAATTTACAATATCTTATTATCATTTTTAAAATATAAACTTCAATATTATATAAAAAAATAGTTTAGGTATATAATTAATTTATGACATAATTATTTGTTTACTAGCATTCTTGTACATGTTATGGATTATTCTACAAAAAAATCCCGTTTTTCTAAAAACCATTTTTAAATACGTATTAAATTTATTGAGCAGTAGCTCTATAAAAAATATTGGAAAAAATTGTAATTGACTAAATGACTACTGTTGTAATGAGTAGGAATTTTCGAGATAAAATACTCTTTATATTTTTACTCACCCATTATAGCAACGAAGCCAAGCTGACCTTGTGTTTTGCAAAAATCCTGTAACAGCATTGATTATTATTTATTAAATTGATAAGATAAAGTCATAATGAAAAACAGATTCAGATGGATATTTAAGAAAAACAGTTTTTTTCGTTATCTGTGGATGCAAGTAATTACTTTTGAATGCATAATTATTTTCAAAGGTTAAGAAACACTGATCATTGAGATTTTAAAATCAAAATTTTCTACTCTATATTATAAAAAAATTCTCTATTTGGTTTCAAAACTTTTTGTGACTTTTACTCAGAAAGATTTTTAGAAAATACTGGTTTTGAGTGCAACCGTTCAGTTTGTTAGTTATAAATATATTATTATAGTTACTTACCTAATATTAAAAGCGATGTTAAAATCTGAGTATTGCCAACACACATTGTTTGCTATTATCACAGGATTTTTATGGAAACGTAATTAAAATTAATTTAATTTTTAAAACACTTAAACGTCCATTAAATAGGCAACTAAACAAATAAATGCTTACAATTTTATTTTATTAATGTTACATTATCTGCCTATCAAAAAATTAAAAAAGAAACTTTTTAACAACTTAGCAAATATTTCGTATTTTTTCAATAACTTATTACGTCCTAATTTTAGTCTCGATCTTTTGGAAAAAAATAATTGTAACGGTTAATTTAATTAGAACGATATTTCAAAATTAGTTCCCTAAAAACACGTATGGCGCTGCAGCGCTGCGTGCGTTTTCCGTCACGACACGCTATGTAGTGAAACCTAATGATGTGATCACGATTGATTTCCAAATTAATTCCATGTTCAGCCATTTCTTTGACAATATATACTTTTTGCAATCTCCAAAACAGGACCTTGATTTCTTTCTTTATATGCACCGCTATTTTTAAGTCAATAATCCGATATCTTATCAAATTAGGCCTGAGAAACCTAATTACCTATTCGCTACAATGTCATCTTGTTTAAAGCTGTTTACAGGTAGCTACCTACGTTTTTCAGATTGATCTACTTCGGCTGTTTAAATAGCAATCTGACTCTTCCATATCGATGGGGGCCAGAATCATAGCATAATCTATGATCCTAGTCAAATTACCTTGTGTTTGAATGAGTTGATTATATTTCTAGTTTTGTATGCGTTATATTTTTAATGGTTTAACGAGACGATGTGGTCACGCAATGACAGTCTCTAAAATTAAATAAGTATAAAAAAATAACGGCATCAAAAATATAAATTTAAAATTTTTTGGGCAATTATAATGCACGTAGTCTTTATTGCCGATTTATAGATCAAAAGGTCTTTTATAATAAATTGTAAGTTTTTCTGTTAGCTTTTCTGTGAATATCACACAAAAACCGCTGGTCCGATTTTGATGAAACTTAGCACGTTCGTAGCCTAAGACGCAAGGGAATGGTCTTTGGACATTTTTAATCTTGAGAAACTGTTTCGTTACCCCTAGTTACAAGTGAAAGGTTCACCGAAGCGAAGCGAGTACGCCACTAGTGATAACATCTAATCGATATAATTGTTATCAATAATTACAAGCTGAAAATTAGGAAACAAGGACCAGGTACTTTAGACAATATTGTAACCTACCTAAGTACTTAAGTAATCCTACGTATAATAATGATTATTAGAGGGCTGTTCAAGTATTATGTAACGCAATTGGGGGTCTTGTAAATTGTTATGATGCGTTACATAGGTG
>LGAG01028697.1:487561-498266 GCA_001278395.1 Lerema accius
CTTACAATGTTGACGATGACGATGACACCTTAAATTAAAATCCGTCAAGCAAGTTGAGATATTATTTTTTTTGCGAAAAAAGCGGGACTCTTGTGTCTAAAGCGGGACATAGTAAAAAAAGTATAAAATCAGAAGTTTTGGAAAAAATTACACAGACACCCAACTTTTTAGCATTTAATTTTTTTTCATGATTACTAATCCGAGTTTCTAAGTGATTTACCCTATCGTTAGGTGCTTGAATGTAGTCGTTAGGTTACGTTAAAACGAGGACTGTTTTTCTAAAAAAAAAAGCCAAAAATACTTTTAACATCCCAAAAAAGCGGGACAAATTCTGTCACGCGGGACTCCTAATTTTTCATCAAACAATCGGGACGTCCCGCTTTTGTCCCGCGTCTGACAACTCTGATACATACATACGCTCGAAAAACATATCCTTCCTGACGTGAAATACAAATAAAAAAAATAAAAAAAAACAATTTCTACGTAATGTATAATCATACGAATAGAAACATTACAACTTGGTAATACACATTCAATTATAGAATATACAATATTTACACTTAGCTGCAATACATTTTACTGTAAGGATACCATTACCTTTGTAAAATATCATATTATAATAAGTATGTTGACTATATTCGAGTTGATTATTTATAGGAGACTTGCTTATTAAAATAAAAAAGACACGATTTCGATAATTGTAAAAAGCCAGGAACACAGATGAATATATCGCACCTTTAGAATTGAAGTAGCTTATCTCAAAAAATAAAAAAAAATGTCTTTTGTTCATCAACCGTCAATAAAAAAAATATTCTATCAGATTATTAAATAAAAACAGACCTAAAGACTCCAAAAGAAGAAACAAGTAAGGTTTTGTAGTCAAATAACTAAGATTATAGTAAACTTTTCAATTTCACTTTTGGTTCTAACAAAATAATTTTAATTTTACATTAGATCTCTTCAATTCTAAATGTGCTATATTATTCGGGTTAATATATAATACAATTTAATTTTAAGTACAAGTTAATACTAAAAATGTTCTATTTGACTGTCCGAATAAATACTATTCATCTTTAATTTAAGCTTAGTACTAGCATATTTACATTTAATGCTATAACTTACATCTAAAAATACTACATAGACGTACTAAAAAGAAATAGAATAATTTATGTACGAGATTCTCTCTTGCTACAAAAGGGGGCAGCATTTTACCTTAATCCCTAAATACATATTTAATAGTACTCACTCAGTCTAGTGTAAAACTAATTACAATACAATGAAACTTTTACAATCCAAAAATGTGTTATGTACACAACTTACTTGGGGATTGGCTATCATCTCTTTATCCATTTACAACTGATAATATAATCCTATTAATATTACGACTAACCATATTTTGAACCTATACATCAATAATTCGACAATACAAAACTCTACATTCAAGAAATTCCCGTAACATTTACACAATGTACATGCAATTAATCATTCACCAAGAGACTTTAGTTCCAATATACGCCACTAGATGTCACTAGGTGTGACTTTTTCATAATTTATTTTAAACATAGCAATTCAATGTTTTCATCTAACATTGTAGGGACTTTAGTTCCTTGAGACGCCGCGAGATGTCGCTAGCTGTCGCTTGGTAGCCCCAAAGGTAAATGCTAAGTAGGTGATGTGGAGTAGAATCGTTTCATTGTCGCGTCGATATCGACTATCGCGTTCCTAACGTCTAGTGTCGACGCGCTGATCGTTTCAAACGTAGTGGCTAGTCTTTCTATAGCTCGCGCCTGTAAATTTAAAAAAAATGTACTTGTATACCTGGTTTTTTTCGTCGTGATATAAAAGGTAAACAATCTTGGCACAATTTTTATTTATTTCATTGATTAAAAAAAATATTTAGAAATATACAGAAATTTATTTTAACATTAAATTATTGTTTATTCATTAGTTTTTTTAAATTTGTCTTGTCTTATTTTTAAATCGATAATTACAACAAAAAGACAGTGTAAGATTGTTTACCTTTTATATCACGACGAAAAAAACGAGGTATAGTTACCCATAAACAACTATAACAATAATTAGTAACCGAAAATAAATAGCAAAACGAACAACCCAACTGTCAAATATTGGGTTGTGCATAGAAAAAAAAACATTTATGTTGAAATCATCATGCCATGACTGAAGAGCATGCCGAAGAAATGTTCATAGACACATAAACACTCAAAAAACATCCTTTTAACTAAGTCTGGTAAAAATGATGATGTTGATAATGATAACGATGATGATGATTATGATGATCAAACCTGTACTTGCGAGGCCTCTGCTAAACGCTCCATGGCCTGCGAGCTGGCTTGCGACGCTTGAGCCAGCTGCATCATCGCTGAAGCTTGCTCACTCATCACTTTGACCTGAAAAACACATCAACACAATAAATAATAAAAAATTTATGTGCATAAGTGTATTGATACCTACATGAATAAATGATTTTTGATTAATAATTATCAAATCACTTTTAACTTGCAAGTATAAAACTTTAATTATTAGCTGTCATGTGATGCTATAGATTCGTTCTGTATACCTGGTTGTATATTAGTATCTTTTTTATATTACATAAGTTAACATTCGACTATGATCATACCTGTTAGAGATGTAATCATAGATGATAAAGGACACTAATTTAGAAGAACCTTATTCACTCTAAGACTTGAAGAAACCCACGTTAAAATTATTATTATTGTACATAATTAAAGAGGAACAAAGTATGGTTTAAGAACTTTAAGACCATAATTTGACCCAGCAGGTGCTGTTGTTATAAAGATACCTCAAGGGACCAGCCTATTTGATTTATTGGAATACTGTTATAACCAAAGTTGTTTAATGTGATGCGCATTTACTAAAGATACATGAAAACTTAAAATTTGTACTAAGTTGTCAACCAAACTGAGGGAAATATTTGTTGCACAACAATGTTAGTCCCGTCGTCTTCTAGAATTTTCTAGAACTTACCAGCTTCTCCATAATAACCATTTGTCTCTCCTCAGCATCATTAGACGGTTCTTCCAATGTGAGTGTTGGTTCATTTTCCACATGGTTCTGATCCATACTATCCTCGTTAAAGAATGGTTCCTCCATGAAATGCGATTCCACTTTCACCACATTATTGGTTTCTGTTCAAAAACGTTTGATAATTGGTATTGTAATGTCATACAATAATATATTATTACATTTTGAAATATATTTAAATAGCTTGCTTTAAAAACAGCATAATATTTGTTTTAATAAAAATGAAATTCTCTGTAAACAAGCTGCCTAATACTTGAGACATGTGTGAAGTAATATAAGACTTTAAATCAAAACAGCAAGGTTCAATTTTATTCGAGAGTAAAATCTATCTCAGAATACTAATTATAAAACCACAGATTCTTACTATTCTTATCATTAGCCAGAAAAAGGTCCCAAATCTTCTTTTCGATGCTGGAACAGAGTATATTGCTGTCTCCTCCACACGATTGCACTTTTGATCTCACTGTAGACTTCTTATCAGCCCAGTACTAAAAAAAAGTAATTAAAATGTACAAGTTTAAGATTTTAGATAGCCAAGACTATGGAGGAGTGCAGAAGGCTAAATTCTATGAATTATTTGTCTCTTAAAAACATTTAATTTAGTAAATAAAACAAAATGCACACATTGGAGTTGATACACTGACATCTGTCATGCCAAATAAGTCTAATCTATCTGAGATATTCAGATTTATCTATTTAAGAAAAAAAAATTGGTTTAATTTGTTTACATGTCATAATTGGTTATTATCATAGTAACATGCACTAAAAAGTAAAATAAGAGTGAAAAAACAATATCATACTTTAGTCTAATTTTACCTTAACCCAGGATTTCATTGGCCGTGTGGGCCCGGTGATATTGTTCACTATTCTAGTGAGTTTTAACCATAGTTTCTTGCTCTCATCTCTTCCCTCTAGACCTCGTAACTGACCTGACCCCAGTACGGGGTGCTTTTCCATAAAATCAACTATAGCTATCACTTGCTCTAAGCTTGGACGAGGCTAAAAAATGAAAAAATACAATTTTTTTTTCGTTAAACGATATCACTTAAGGCAACTAAAAAAAAGACAAACATAAGAAAAAAAAACAGTTTTTATTTTTATTCCTTGCATATCTATGTTTATTTTCTTTAATTATCCTTTTATAGCAAGACTGGAGATTATTTCTCCAAATATCCAGTTCCTTAAGTATCCAGTTTAATTATTTTAAACGAACATCAACAACAAGCACATAATAAAATTCACATTTCACATAGGTACACTTAAATTTACTGTCAAATCGATCGCGACCAATGTCGTAAGAATTATCAAACAAAAAAAAATTGCAATAACCGTATCGAACTTACAACTCGAATAGATTTAAATTACGATACGAACACAAATCACAAATACAAACAGTCGACTAGCATGACGAACAAACATAAAAACATTCGAGTTTACAACTAATTACATTCGAGAATATGAGGAGAGTTTGATGTCAACTTACCGCTATTGAACGATCAGACATTGTCGTAATTTAGAAAAACTATTTACTGATTATCATTTATGTTTAATTATTTATTATTAATGCCTAAAACAAGAGTCACTTGCACTGTAGTAAAAGTTAAAGAATATTAAAATTCGCTCGATACGAACGAGTAATACGATAGACATATACATGACAAATTGTATAAAATGACAACCATTGGTTGGGGATTTGGGGTTTGTTTGGAGAATCGATTCATAGCTAATGGACTCGTTATAAACAGTGACAGAGAAAATATTCGATTTGTCTATGGCATTATGAATGTTCTTTATCGACAAAATTGGCAACTAAAAAAAATATGGAAATAAATCATAAACAAAGAATTAATATGAATTCATAGTGGTATTCAAATGGAAAGCAAAAAAAAACACTTTTTATCAAAGCAAAAAAAGGTTTACAAGCATGTATAAATTACAAACATTGCATTTCTTCACATTCGTATTTAAATAGTCTGTGGTATAGACTTTGAAGTTTACTCATGCATTTAACAAATGAAATTGATATTTGACATTTGCATTTGACTTGACAGTGAAGTGAAAGTAACAAATAGATTTGGGAAAAATGCTTCTTGTCTCGTCCTTCTTGCCTGTTTCAGTTTTAGTTTGTAATAGATGTGTAATAAATAACATAACGTTTTGAGATTTTTGGACGTGACGCTTGACAATTTCAATTTTAATTTGTTTCGTTCGCCTAAATCGAAAGATTTAAGATAACAAGAATATAGTGGATACTCAAACGAATGGTGTAAAATGATAGTTAAGTGAAAAACTTGTGTACCAATAAATGTGGAGTGGTTATGGGCGACCTACGTGATAATATTGTAAACATTACGGCCGGTAGAAGGAGATATAATCTAATATGACGCGCATCAAAGGTAAAGCCGACAGGATGAAGCTTAAATCGTTATTATTTATCTTTGCTGCCATCGTGCGCCAAGCGTATACACAGAGTGAAAATTGCACGAATAGTAATCGTTGCGATAATAAACATACCTTGCGCAAACTGTCGGATTCTTTGGCGAATAAATTCAATGAAATCATAGTGGATGAACTTGGGAGTGAGTATGCTACACATTTTGAAGTTCGAACGCGAACGGCTTATAAAGTGAATCGACATCAGATTTCCGATGAATACCTTCTGTCCAGTATAGTAGATAAACTGAGCTTTAAACTCTCTTCTGCGGCCAACATTCTTCTAGAAATGAACAGTTCTATAAGCAGTAACAGCACTCCGTCCTTTACCAGCCCATGTCCGTTCAACTCAATTCGAAAGTCTGTGATTATAAGAAATTCTAATGTGTATGACAATTTATCTTCTATAAATTCAAAGTCAAAAATGTTGGACCGGTTCAAAGATTTGAAGGTCAAAAGGCAGTATTATCTTTCACATGTGGACTATGCAACAGACAAGGATTGCACAGCAATGCCACACTCTAATCTGAGATATTTGTACCACAAAATTATTCATCCAGATCCAAAGCTTGTTGTATTTATCATTGACAACAGTATGAAAGTAGAATCACTGCAACATGCACTAAGCATTGTCAAAGAAACGGCATTTGCTTTACAAAATACTGATTTAATTGCATTAAAAATCACGAATATGACTGACTTCATTAAGTTTGAAGACATGTGTAGCAACAATGGGATGTCTAATTTGGGAAATGCAACAGATAATAACAAAATGTTACTAAGAGAATACCTTTCATTATTAGAAGTTACAAGTGTAACTCTATCTCCGTTAACTATAAATAGGGAGTTAAAAAATTTACTCTCAGAAAAAAACCTACCCAAGTTCAAACTATTCATTTTTCTAACAGACATGAAGATTTTGAGGGAAGATTCATGGTTAAAAATATTCCCTCACTATCCAGATCCTGGGAATTCAGTGAAATTTACAATTGGATTAATCAATGATAGTCTGACGTATAGAAACAGTTCACTGGGCATTTTAAGTTTCGATAAATGGCATAATCATTCTAATGAGCATTCTGTGATGAAATTGCATATCAATGATAGTGGAGTAGTTGGGCAAGTTGCATCAGCTTTTCTTTCATTACTCTCTAGTAAATATGAAAATAAGTTAAAGATTTTAACACCTACTTGGGAAGCCACTGAACGGGACTTTATGGTGCCTCTTGTGTATCCCACGGCAAATGGAATATTGGGCCTAGATTTATACTGGTCTGATCTTGCCGAAGATATTCTGTACTTCAAAACTACAAATCAACAAAAGAGAGCTTTCGTCATGGATTTCACTGGAGAAGTCATAATGCACACATACTTCCCTCGCCCAGAATTAGCTACCGAGAAAATTAAATTCACTAATATAGAGTTGATCGAAACATACAACTTTGTGAATATTGTCAAAGAAAGTATGTTATCTAACGAATCAGGAAATCTTACTATGTGTGACAAGAACTCTACAAAATCCGTTAATTATTCTTGGAAATGGGTTAATAGTTTGTATATAGTCTGTATTGTGTCTGAGTCCTTAGATAATCATGTTTCGAATAAGTCAAATGTATTTTTTATGGGAAGCAGTAAGGAAATACTGTTTCATAGACTAGACTTATTCCCGCCTAAAACTGGAAAAATATGTCGGCATTTCAAGCAGATAGCTACTATTGATCAGGGTACTGTTTACTTAAGCCCTTCAAGCTTTCAATCACCATTTACTTACTTATATGATATGGGAGATGGACAAGAAGCCATAACTTATATGCAAAACTATTTGGCGTATCTTAAAAGTGTTGCTCACGGTCTTCTATCTAATCCTGGATTGAAAAACGAAATACAGCAAGATGTAGGGTTCCTCAACTCTATCTTGTCATTTTACAAGAGGCAACATTTGCATGGAAGTTACTCCAGATATATTGTCCGAAGATATGCAGTTACTGAAAGTGGTGTTTTGGTCATGTTTCCTGGCACTGTACTAGAATATGATTATGAGCCGGTTAAAAGGCCCTGGTATACGTATGCGTTGGAAAATCCAGGAAAAATTATCCTAACACCTCCCAATTTAGATATTGGTGGTGCTGGCTATGTTGTTTCCATATCTTACGCAGTCAAGAGTCCTTTCTATCCAACTATGGTTGTGGCAATGGATATAACAATGGGTTTTCTATACAAATTGCTCATTGACAGCATGCCTCACTGTGCCATGCCATACGTCAAATGTTTTATAATGAATAATCGTGGATATTTGGTTTCCCATCCGGGCTTAATGGATCCTAACGGGTCTGGTCCTATTGAACAACAACACATTACTCATAAGGAGTCGATGATAGCGATCGATATGTTAAACCATAAAGGTTTTGTCACAAAACGATTGTGCAATAACGTTTTCGACAAAACGATTCAAAGGTTTTATGAATTTAACACTTCTTTACCTAATGTCCTTTCTAACGTGGTGTCTGGTGATCATTGTGTTCATTATTATATTGCTGCGATTCCAAGCACGAATGCTTTTATAGGGCTCGTCAATGCGTCATGCACTGTTGATGCTTTTTGTCCCTGTAGTATGGTAGATCGGCTTTGTCTCAATTGCAATCGAATGGAACAGACTGAATGCGAGTGTCCATGCGAATGTAGCTCTGAATTGTACGAGTGTCCCAGTACAAATGTCACCCGAATGAATCAAGATATTCCCTTGTGCGGAATGATGCCAGAAAACAACAATCATAAGTCGCATTACTTTTTAAATTTCGCGGAGAACTTACGATCTTGTTTCGATTTTCAATGTGAGACGTATACCACTCACTCGTCTTGTTTAGGGGTTTTAGGTTGTGAATGGTGCCAATTAGATGAAGATGGACATACGCTTCTTTCCTCTCCTTTCTGCACTTCACAGTCCACCTGTTTTAATGGCGTTTTAGGCGCTGTGACTCCTTACGGAGAGGGTACTTTCGGACGAGTAAATAGAGATGCTCTTGGCAGCTATTCAGCAATTGGTCCTATTGCGGGTTGTATAGTTACTGTTAGCTTAGTCGTAGCAGTCGCAATTTATTGTTACAAGCAGAATACTACATCTGCTAGTTGTCATAACTTATACGTTGATGGTCCAGCGGAGACATGGCATGATGCAGACGTGCAGATGAGTCACTTGCCGTCGGATGACATGCATGATCAGTCTGGCCAAGATAAATTGCTTCCAGCTATGGAAATAGAGGCTCCAATTTCTCCTTATCGTGTCGTAACTGGATACAGGAGATCGCACACTGCCGGTGGATCCGATCAAGGCTATTCAACAATGACTCCTCACGAGGACTCAGAAGCCACCGGTTTTTCTGTCAACGATCCCATCGTGTTATCAGATGACACAAAATCTGACATAAGTTGTCCGCTGCCCCCGAAAATAAAACCACGATTAAAGACAGATTTAAGTATCAGCGTCTTGCCTTGTGGGAAAAATAGTATTATTGCCCCAGTGACCGTTCATAGACACATGGAAGCGTCATAGCTATTTTAAAACAAGTCTACCTCACATGTATTTCACAATATGTACAGTATAGCCAATAAGAATAACAGTAAAATTTAGCATATTAGTTTTTAATTATAATTAATGTGATATAGCATACAATTACTTTTTTAATCAGATTGTGTTTCTGTAGTGTACGTTATATATTTTGACATTTTGGTGCTTTGTTATGTTAAATAAAAATCATGATTTTTTCAAAATATTTTGAGAGACTTAAGATAGTAAACTTTAGTTAGTTACTTATGTTTATTAGTTAGTCACAAATTTTGTTTTCGAAATCCCTCCTACATATTTGTAGCACTATTATAAATATATAATTTTTATATGATTTCATCTTAGTTGAACAAATCTATTTTTATATGAAGAATTGGTAATTGCATAAGGAAATTATTGTATACGATATCATGCTGGATTTTTGATATAAAACGCCAAGGCAAATGTTTAAAAATACTTTATAAGTGCAGCTTTTTGAAACCATAACATTTCCCCCAGATTTTAATATAGATATTTCCCCCAGATATATGTTTTTCTGATGTTAAATCATTTTCTATATTCCTACATAATAGTGCCTAATGCCATAACCGATTGTCTATTCCTATTAATTAATAAATGCTGTAAAAATTCCTATGCTTGACCTCAATATTCATATTATATCTATAGAGAAATCAATACATACATGACATATTAAATAGTTGTATTATTTTTAAATAGTATTACAATCTAATATTCTAATCATTGATGGAATGTGTGTATAAATTATTTTGTACTAAATACTAAAAACTTCAGAAACTAATTTTACAAACATTTTGGAAGTAAAAATATATTACAAGGTGATTTGTAACTTGTAACTCATACTTAACCTATTAGTACTTAAGTAGCTGTCTATTTTAATTAATTTAAGGCACATTGTTATATAATAATAAAGGTCATAAATGGGGTTGTTATTTACAGGTATAATTCTTAATACAACTTTTACTTTTGTATGTTGTTTTATGAACTAGTTTTATCTTCTAAGGCAACTTTTATAACTATTATTAATTTTAATAAATGTGCCAGTGCCTACTGTATTATTAAGCCATACGTAAACATATGTTTAAGACTGAATTTGATGTTGCATTTACTTGTAATAAATAATATTTTATATTTTTGTAATTTTATTTTAAACCTGACTATGAAAAACTAGTAGTAGATAATAGATAACCAAAAATTACATGCCTATTATTACTTTCACAATTGAGACGAATCCAATGCACCACACAACATGTTGAAATCCGTCAAGCAATTTACATTTGTACTGTAGAGCGTACCAAAAAATGGACATACATACACTCGAAATACATTACGCACAGTCGAGTGAATATTAAAATTATTTAATTATGATATATTTCATCGCTTACAAAATGTATATACCTAGGTATAATAATAAAATATTTTTTAATTTAAGAGGGTACTATTAGTATGGTATCTAGGTTTTTTACAACCCCCATAATTGTTACTACTACCCAAGGCGCGCACTAGCGGCAGCCAAACAATCACTATGAGGCGATGTCGTATAGGCGCTTGCCTACATAGACAGCCATGAATTCCTAACATATTTTGGCCGCCTACTGCACGCCTTACAAAAATCAATAAAACCAGCTT
>LGAG01028697.1:498402-520145 GCA_001278395.1 Lerema accius
GAGCAGTACTGGAATACAAATAAAAAAATGTCTAGGAAATATTTTTTATGAGGGGGCTCCGTAATTAAATTTATATAGTCGATTTCACTTTTACAATGGAGAGGAGTCTAATGACATCCCATAAGTTGAAATCTGTTAAGCCGTTTGGGCTGTAGAGCATGCCAAAATTGAAACTCAAATTATTTATTTCGTCTTAGGAACCAATAGGTCACTTAACGTATGTCAAAATACAATATAAATAAAATTGAAAAAAATTTAAGAAAAAATAATTTGCATCATTAGAATAGAAAGTTACATTTAAGCCTATTGCCAACAATTACATTTAAGCCTAAGTAAGTTAGGTTCGGCCGGGAAGAAAAAGACTCCGAGTACTGTTTTTTTAAATGGACACACACATACAACCCTCCTCTTTCTCTATGGCCATGGTGTAGATAGTATAATTAACAAGTTTGGTCTTACCTCATCAGCAGCTTTTGCAGAATCAAACCTGATGATGGTTTCCGTCTGACCTTCTTTCACATCCACATGTAACACATGAACGTTGGTTCTAATCTGTAAATCAATCAGAAATAATTATTACAGTTATTTGTTACTAGTAATCATTTAGAATAACAAAAAAACCCGACTTTTAAAAATTTGGGGTAATTTTAAAAATGAATAACTTATATAACTTTCATAATGGAGACAAATCCATTGATATCTCACATGTTAAGGTCTGTCAAGCCATTTGGGCTTTAGAGCGTGTCAAAGAAATTGAAAAACATTAGGGGCCTTTCAAGTATTACAATTATTTACCCCGCAATGCCCCTTGTCAGCAAAAGTAAGCAAAGCTTTTAATCCCCTCACTTATGCTTACATAAGCATTGTTATACGCATCTTTCTTTTAATGATTTTTTATTGATTGTGTTTGCCATTATTAAAAACTTAATTAACTACTGCTGATGTAATCAACATCTAGACTCCCCTGCCTCCCTTGTCATCCTACTAATCCTACTTCCTACTAATATTATAAATGTAAAAGTTTTGTAGGGATGTTTGGATGTTTGTCCCTCCTTCACGCTCTAACCATTGAACAGATTAAGCTGAAACTTGGAACACACATAGTTTGAATCCAGAATAAGATAGATTTTATCCAGTTTGCAGGTTCCCCTGGGATGAATTCTACTCTTCCGCGGGCAAAGCCTCGTATTGTCTAGTCGAAAATAAACAAAGCAACAAATAACCCCCCCGGTTCCCTATAGTATTAACGTAATACTTGAAAGACCCCTTACACATCTTGGTCAGTTAAAAGCTATAGGATCACAACAGTTTTTTCGGTAACTCACCGTTCGTTTAGTAAGCCTCACATCCAAACATGGTTCCGGTAATATTTCCTTCACAAACACTCCTGGTATCTTTTCTAATGGAGTAACAGTTTTAGAGTTCTCATTTCTAGCACTGATCACTGGAAATTAAAAAGATATCATAATTATCATATTATATTATCCTTACATAAGTTATAAAGAAATGTTTTTTCGAAAGATACAATTAATTAAGTCTTGAATATTTTAGAAACAGATTAGGGCTTATTGTAGGTTAAACTACAGCTTCTAAATACTATTATAGAAGTATCTGAATTAAGCCAAGAAAGGATGCTTAGATATGAAAAACTATATTGATTAAAACTTTAAACTTTTAATGGATTTAATCAAAGTATTTTCTCTGGTTCAATTAAATTCAGTAAAACACAGAATAAGCGGGAAGTAAACCTTAATTATCTTTTTAAATCAAAGTTAATCTAGGATTAGCAAGTCATATATAACAGCCCATCCATATATTTAAGTTTTTTTTTTAATAAGGCTGTACGGGTTCCCATTCCAAGATTATTATGAAACCTTAAAGACATAAGACAAAAAAAAACATTTTTTTTTAAATCCTTCGGAGTTACTTGCCACATGAAGCCAACTCCTTAGGAGTTTCTTGCCATAACTTACCAGGTTCAGCTTCTACAGGCGGAGCGGCAGGGGCAGGCAAGCCATGATACCCATGCCTCTTATTATGCAAATTAGCCTTAATGTCTTTCATAAATTTCCTTTGCAAATTCAAGTATTTATTCCTTAAAGCCTTCCATTCACTCTTAGGAAGTATTTGCAAGCCCCACACTGCATCTTTTGGGGCTTCCCCATTTTCTAGCTTAGTTTTCGACTTAACTTTTTCTTTCCCCGAACGTTTTTTTGTTTTCTTTTTTCTCGGTTTGTCTGGGTCTTCTTTACTTTCATCGTGACTTGTTGCTTCGTCTTTCGATTCCATATCTATGCTTTTGTTTTCCTGTAATATTTAAATAAATATTATTACAAACTATCTCAATATTCCCCCTCCTACAATATATTAAGACAATTTTACAGAACATTTTAAAGTATTTGGAAGCAATGCATCTAACTTCTGCATTTGTGTGCATGCCAATTTACATAAATATGCGTAAATTTACCAACATTTTTACTTTGGAGGTTGAAACACATTTAGATAACGAAAAAAAGTAGTAACGCACTTTTGTGCTTTGGTAACTAAGTACTAATGTAATATGTACAGGTTTGTTTCCTTAGGCCTAGAAAATCAATTTTTTGTTGCTAATACGTACTTCACTTGGAGTATTCACTGGTGTTGTAATACTTTTCATTTCATCCTAAAAAAACAATGAAAAAAAATCAGTTTTAAAATAATAACACTTAACATTTTATTGCGATTCGTGAGCGCCATGACAAAAAAATAGCATGACATTCCTACAATGAAGAGTCTATAGATGCCACTGAATATGTTGAAAATTGTCAAACCGTTTTGGCTCTAGAGTGTGCAAGAAAAATGTACATACATACATACACTCAAAAAACTTTACTCTCCTTCTAATGCAATTGGGTAAAATGCTCAATATTAAAACTATAATTATAATGTATACCTCGTTTTTTTTCGTCGTAATTTAAAAGGTAAACAATCTTACAGTTTCTTTTTATTGTAATTATCGATTTAAAAATAAGACAGACACAAATAAAAAAAAATTTAATGATCAAATAAATTTCTGTATACTTCTAAATATTTTTTTAATTAATGAAATAAATAAAAGTAATGCCAAGATTGTTTACCTTTTAAATCACGACGAAAAAAACGAGGTATAGACCTAATTATTAACTACTCACACTAGGTGTATCCCCCCTTCTATCACTATCAGATTCATTCCCTAACTTAAGTTCTAGATTTTTAGGTTTTTTATCCTTATTTTTTCTAGCTTTTTTCTTTGGTGGTTCATCTTTTATATCCAGACTTTCGTCTTGCTGTTCAACGGAGAACATTTTAATGGAAGTCAATTCTTCTGGAGGCATTCCTGTAGGTAGTTTACACCCCATTTTGGTAAATGCACTGATGCATTTTTGGGCATCTTGCGGCTTATCGAATTCTATAAATGCGTAACCCTGAAATGACAAAATAATACCTTATAAATTGTTAATATATAAATGACACAAATGTCCATATTGTATTAATACTGTGAACAAAATCATCAATGTATCAATAAAACATGATTGTTAAAGGATAATAATACTTAATGAAAATGTTAACAAACTGACAGATACGCTACAACCTAAACGGGTAGACCTGGATCCATGAAACTTAGCACAGAGGTTCCTTATAAAGTGTAGGGTGGCACTAAGAACGGATTTTTGAAAATTCACAATTTAAGGGGGGAAATAGGGGATGAAAGTTTGTATGAAAATTAACCAAATTTTAAAGCAAGCAGTTTCTAATACATATGAGTTAATGGTTGAAAGGAATAAAAAACCTAATTCAACGATTTTTTTAAATCATTTTATATTGAAAACTATAATTTCCGCACGCAAAACTGCGGGCTACAGCTCATCATATTATAATAAAATTTTTTGAAATAAGAGTTCAGAGCCTTTAAACAGGCAACTTTTTTAATAGGCAATCAATGTTATGGGCACTTTATAATCCAAACTTACCTTAATCTTTTGTGTATTTTTAAACTTTGGAAGTGATATATAAGCTATGTGACCATATTCTGAGAATACTCGCTGAAGCCAGTCTCTATTAGCTGTGACTGGAATTGATTCCACATAAACCGTTCTCAGATCTGCATCATAAGGCATCATGGGAGTTTTTCTTCTTACCTAAAACATTTTAACTTTTTAAAATAGAACTATACACTTCTAGCCCGATATATGGATTCTGTTCTATGCACATTCAGACCAGGAACAGAAATTAAAATGAATACTTAAAAACTCAGAACAGGACAGGATAACAACTACACTATATTATTATTATGTATGTATGGTCATCAATATTAAGTAGCATAAATATTTTATAGATACTAAAATGTGGAACTACTAATACTGTCTTCAACATTACACTCTATTGCAGACAGATTAATAAGAACTTACTTTTAATTTATCATCAGATAACTCCAAAAATGTAGAATGCTTCATGGCTTTCACAATATCAACAGGATCCTGGGTCATAGCACGAATTTTGTTGAATTTCAAAAACTCCGAAATTGCTACAAACGGATCGTTTTGCACCAAAGATCCTAAATATCTGTCTTTACTTAAATTGGCATCGCTGAAGTAAAACTCCATTTGCTTGAGAATGTTTTCGTAAAGTTGTTTCTTTCGATGTCGGATTCGTTTTCGCGGGCTACTTTCGTTTTTTACTTCTTGGTCCGATGGCTCATGGTTTTCAGATTCCGACATTTTATATTGTTTTAATAAATCACAATTACACTTATTCTAACTTTATTTTCAACAACACTAAAGTATTTGAAAACTTTATTACTTTCTGCCGTATGCGATACGCCGATAAGAATGCGAAATGCTGCGGAAAGTCAAACTGCGGAATTCGCATCGGAAAATGTCAATTGTCAAACTGTAATTTGTCAATGTCAACGTCAAAACTAAACTTAATGCATAGATAATCTATTACCACAGATAGACGTTTAACGCTTAGCGTAAAAAATCAAAACAACCGAATGAAATAGCCGGACATTATAGTTTTTAAATTAAGTAATGTTTCCTGTTGAGCTTGTTTTAACCATCATTATTAACCTGTGAAATCGTAAATTGACACCCACGATGAGAAACGTTCTCGCGTTTCCATAAAAATAATAACCGTGTGCGTTACCTTGCATAAAATCGTGTAGTACCTACCCACCCACCTTTTAACAAAGTTTGTGTCCACAATACGACAAAACTACTCTGATGCTAGATGAATAATATCATTGATAAAAATCTTTAAATCCCCTTTTGTTTTCTTTCAAGATTTTTAACCTCTACTGCAGAGGTGTTATGTAACGATGTAGGTAGGTACTTTATGTAACATTATTATTAATTCTTCTTTTTTCATGAGCAGAGTTAGGAATTCTAGGATTTATTAAAATATCAAAAGGAATTATTTAAGTATCAATTATAAAGTAAGTACCTACCTATCAGATGTTACTGGATCGAGTAGATTTTTAAATTACTTACATAATACGGGGAATATTATAAATGCGCTATAATGCGCGCTAGAAATTTTTCAGTTAGTTAAAACTCGTTCTAAAATACAAAGGGTCAAAGCCTGAAATTCTTAGAACCCCTCATACACTATAAACTTTATAAAACGTTTATAAATTCCAATTATCTTAATTCGTAAGCCAATGTTCGCTACTTTTAAATGACGTTGTTAGCTGATTTTTTTTTAATCCATTAAGCACTGCGCAAACTTTGCTCAGCAAATATCGTTAGGGCATGCGCAGCAATGGCGTTTGGCGATAGTCAATTAGTTATTTGTATCCATAATAGGTAATATTTATCATACGCCAGGGAATTCCACATTATCTGAAAATCAATGTTTTTTTAGATAAATTCGTATCTACCTATATACGTGCGTAGGTAGCATTAAGTGCCCACAATTTACTTGAATGTTTTGAAAATGGGTCCAAATGTTTTCAACACATGAACCAGCTATGTTCATAATAAAGACAATTCTCATCCTATAAAACGGCTGTAAAATTTAGTACTTTATAGGCTTTGAATACCTTCATTTTATAATCGTAGGCCTAACAACATACAGACGATATTTATAATTATGTTAACACGTGTCAAGCGTGTAGTTTGTAACAGCCCTACGAACTACGAACAACCGTTTACACAAGTTACTTCATACAACGATCGTCATTAATGAGGGTAAACATTTTGGTCAGTTGAGTCTGCAACATCGCCACTGTTACACTTTTGTCCGTTTCCAATTTACACCAATGTCGAACACCACTGTCCCTAAGGATTTTGACTACGACTTGTGGTCGCAGTTCCTGACAAGGAGTCTTGAAAAGGAACCGGGCTGGGTCAATGCCCTCTTCGTCACAGCAATGATGGTGATTTTCGTGGTCAGCATAATCGGCAATCTCCTCACCTGCATCGTCATTTACTACGATAAAACAATGCACACTGCCACAAACTATTACTTGTTCGATTTGGCTGTATCTGACTTGATAGTAACATTCGGTATCCTGTTTGAAGTCTACGAGTACCTGACGGATTCCTATAACTTCGGCCACATCGTTTGTATGATGCATTTCTTCTTCGTCGTGCTTCTGTGGAACAACAGCATCTTGATAATGACGACTCTTGCGATTGAGAGGTACATAGCGATATGGTATCCATTGATGCTGCAGTCCAAGCCAGTTTGGCGAAGAGTGACGAAGGTAATTGTGATCGTTTGGGTCATAGCGATAGCGGAGACGGTTCCAGAGATATGGACAGTAGGTCTCGTGAAAGGAAACAAGTCGTCAATATGCTACACCATCCCTACTCCGTATGCACGTGTGATTAATGGTGTCTTAGCGTTAGTAACGTTCGTTGTTCCGCTTGTTGTAATGATATTTGTGTACTCAATGATCGCCTTCAAAGTGAACCTTTCGGAGAAATCCAATCCAGGGGACATGGTGTTTAATCATCGTGAGAATAGGAAGAAAATTAACAAATTAATTGGTAAGTTACCGCTCTTTTTGTGGAGTTACCCATGTTGATATAACCCATATAATAATGATACAGGTTATTACATTAGGTTAGTAGGTCTCTATGAGAATAATTATGGTTGTTAATCTGTTAGTCCTGTTAGTAAATATAGACCAGTAGTTTTAGTGGTCATATTTGTCCTACTCGTTGATCAAAAGATGCGTTGCTACATTACACCTATGGACGGATTGTCGTCTTTAGTCTGAGTGTACCTACTCTTACCGGCACTCAAGCCCCCAACCGGAACACGACGGGTCGTTTGGCTGACTCAAACCAGAGGGTGGTCCCTTCCCAGACAGGCCTCATGTAAAGATAACGCTAGTATTACATAATCGATTAATTGTAATAAGGTAAGTTTGGGTAAGACTAACACACGGGACAAGACTAACACTGTCTATTATCTCGATATGCACTTGAAGAAACGACATGTGTGTATTTTAGCCGAGAACATTTACGTTTGTTCTATCTTACAGACTGGGAGAATTTCGTATTTAAGCTATACGTATTGACATAATAGACAGTGTTAGTCTTACCCCACCTTACCTTATAACATTTATAATATAAACTTATCATGAGCCCTACCACGTGTGGCCGGCTCCTGTCGCCACTTACAACACCCTGGTCTGTAGCATAGGATTGGGGCTAGTTTTACATGCTGCCCCAATAAAGCATGTCCTTAAAAAGATCAATAGTTTATCACTTAATGTTCAGTAGCCCTGACAACGTCATTCCTGGTGTGCTGGCTGCCGTTCTTCACGTTGAGAGTCCTGTTCTTCGCCTGTGACGTCCATCAGTTCGCGCATTTGTTCGAGGTTGTTATTATTATTTTATTTTTTTGCTATATCGTCCACACTTAACCTTACTTCACTGTGTATTAAAATTTCCGTCTTGATATAAAGTCTGGTGTCTTGAAATCTAAATAGGCTTCATCTACGACTACATCACCACTTTCCATCAGGTGGGATAGATGTTAGTAGCCAACTTATTACAAATCTATACTATAATAAAACAGTAAAATAAATTTGTCTGTACATTGAGTATATTTACAAAAAACTAATCTAGAGTGACTCAAAAACAGTAACTGAGTACGAATCTACAATTTTTAAAATTTTTGTATGTCTGTTTGTCTGTCTGTTTGTCTGTTTGTCTGTTTGTCTGTTTGTACACGCTAATCTCCGAAACTACCCAACGGATTTGAATAAAACTTTTTTTATTCTATAGCTGTTAAGTCTGGGCTTAAACTAGGCTATATTTTTTTCCGGAAAATATAGTTTTCCTGGAAAAAGCAACGATAGTTTGTATGGGTTTTTTTAAATATCAACCGATTGGTTTCAAATTTATAACAAATATCCCTTACTTGAATTAAATGAATACGTGTCTCCCAGTTTTTCGATATTTGATCAAGAAAATAAAAAAAGTGAAAAGAATGTACAAAATTTGAGTTTTTCAAAGATCGTTCACGGGCGACTCATGATTGATATCAACGTGGTTTTGAGAATATAACTTCCTCAACATACTGTTAACAATATAATTTCACAGATTTTTCAATTTCGCTCTACAAAGGGTACAAAACAGGGAAGAAACTTTGAACCAAAAATACCTAAACTTTATACGAGTAAGTAAGTACACATGCTATATTTTTTCCAAAGTGAAGCGCGGGCGGGTAGCTAGCTATGAATTAACATTGAGGATTTAAAATACAAAAAGATGCAAAAAAAAAAATTAATCAATCAATCATCATCAATCAATCAATCTATATCTATATCTATACTACTAAATAAAATTGAAGTGTCTGTTTATAATATTAAAATAACCGCTTTTTACTAAATGCATACGTATGCATACACGATACACATACCGAAATGACATTTAAAAAAATTTTTGGCTGTCTGTCTGTCTGTCTATTTGATCCGGCTAATCTCTGAAACGGCTGGACCTATCTTGACGGGACTTTCACTGGCAGACAGCTGATGTATCAAGGAGTAACTTAGGCTACTTTTTTTTTACTTTCGTTTCGGCGTAGGTTTCCCGAAGCGAAGCGAGGGCGGGTTCACTAGTGTAAAATAAAAATCCATATTACATTTTTATTAATGAATTAAAAGTAAAAACGCCTATATAAAGACACCAAAGTGATTTAAAACATTTTTTTGTATAACTATTTATAAAAGGCATAATTATATTCAAAGTTTTAAAAAGTACTTTTGAACTTTTTATTTCTATGACGTAATTAAATAATTAAATTATTTTTCAGTACATGGGCACTGGCCATAGAATCATCTTATTCAACAATTGGTTCAGTATGGTTTTGAACCCTGTTCTCTTCAGCTTAATGTCAACAAAGTTTCGAAAAGCTCTTAAGGTAATAAAGAATTCGAAGAAGTTAGTTACTCGTAAATTTTTTTATAAGAATTTTTCACCGTTTTTTTATTTTTTTCAGATGTTGTGGAATAACAAGATAAGAGGACTTTCGTCGAATACACAAAAAGTTTGAATGAATATTTTTTAAGATAGACTATGTTTTATAAAATATTTCGTAAGAATAATTTGAGTATCAATAGCCAAGTAGGTACTTCATTCATCATTTCGTGTGAAGTGAGAACCGACTCTAACCCACTGTCGTAATTGTTAAAAAATTTACTGATGATACGAAATTGGCGCAATAAGTAGATAATATACATATCTAAGTATGTATGTTTAATTTGTTTAATTTCTAGCTTATTTTAAAATTGTTAATTTAAAATAGGTTACCGTCTCAAATATAGATTAAGTAACTACAAGTAATTATCTATATTGTGTGATTGATATTTTTGTAACGGGTAAGTTATATTATTAAAGTTTTTTAAAACTTCCGTCAGCTAAACTTTCTGTTAGTTCTTAAAAAGAAATAAATAATTAGACTTTGTAAATAATATGTCTAAATTTTAGACGTTCTTTATGACGAATCTATCAAGTTTAATTATTTGTGATTTTAAGATGGTTATAAATACCGACTTAAATTCCAAATACAGTTGTATTAATTTAATAAAAAAAGTAACAATATTGCACTTTTTTAATAAGTAAAGTATGTTACAATACATGTATTTCGTAATCATCCTTTCGCAAAGTAAAATAACTTGAGTTTCAGCTCTCCTCATGAAAGTAGGTATTTCCATTATTTTTTATTTCCTTGCACAAAACCGTACATAAATCGGATGGGTGGTTCGTAACACGATGTCAGATTTGAACTCAAGGTCCTGGATTCGAGTGACTGGTTCTATTCGATAGTTCCTCAATAACGCAGTTAGTAGGACTTTCATCTCTAGCATCGCAAATTTCTGCCCTGAAAATGAGTCAATTAGTAAGCAAAATAGCAATTAAATGTCACTTACTTGTTAACCCAACATTTTTATATTTTACTAGAAGTCGCCGGCGGCTCCACCCGCGTAATTTTTCCGTTTCTGGAATATTTTTTTTTGCTGCTCCTTCTCTATTCATCATAGCGTGATGTTATATAGCCTATAGGTTTCCTCGATCAATGGACTATCTTACACTAAAAGAATTTTTTAAATCGGTCCAGTAGTTCCTGAGATTAGCGCGTTCAAACAAACAAACAAACTCTTCAGCTTTATATATTAGTATAGATAATAATACTAGAAGACCGGTAGATGTTATTTTGCCCACAGAACAACGAATAATAGGTACATTAGTTCTTTCTTCCATGATCCTGCCATATATTTTGTGTCTGTTATAGTTTGACTAATCCCTGGAAGTATCTGACAACAGTACCATCTACTGGGTCTAACTGGGACTCGAAACCATACTGGGTCCAACTGATAAAACTCACAATTTTTATATTGAAATTAAGCCGTAAGAGGAGTTCAGTGACAAAAACACGCTGTATTTTTTAAGTTAATCGTCGTTAGTTTTAAAAGGTAGTTAATATAAGAATACCTATGCAGTTTCGAGGACCAGCACTGAAAGGAATATAGGCATAAGGGTGTCTCTTGGAAGAATTTTCAGGCAGAAATCTTTCAGGAATAAATTCTTCAGGGTTTGGATATATTTTTCTCGAGCGGTGCAAATCAAAGATGTGGATTTGACAAGTTGTATTAGGCGGGATTCTGTAGCCACCTGAAATTGATTGACATTTATTAGGATTACGATATTGTTATAATAGAAAACAGTGCTCCTCTCACAGTGTGAGGGGTACAGGTTATAGTCCACTACGCTGGCCAAGTGCGGGTTGGCAGACTTCGCAAAGCTTTGAGGACTTTATGTAGAACTCTCAGTCATGCAGGATTCCTCACGATATTTTCCTTCACCGTAGCAAGTGATAATTATACTTATTACCTGCGTAAACTACCTACGGGACCTGCTTATTAATAAACATTAATATTAATTTTAATCATTTTCGTACCTCTGGCGTACTAACATTTACTATTATTAAGCACAGACTAACCAGGGAGTAAAGTCTAGTTCGAGCATAAATTCAGACCATCCATGTGTTAAGTAAGAGATTTTTATTAAAAAGGTTGTAACTAGCAAAAAATTTAAAATAAAAAAACATAGGTACTTAGTGTGACTTCCTCAGTAAGAAATCTGGTAATAAATGGGACTGGTGGATATAGCCTCAAAGACTCCTTGATACAACAATCTAGATATTTCATTTCATTAAGATCATCTATAGTTGGAGATCGAGATGAATCACCGAAAATTCTTTGCAATTCTTCTACAATTCTCTCCTGAAATAAAAAAGTTTTTTTTAATAGAATTTAATTACAATAATATCTGTTACTTTTTATTTTCTAAGTTAGCAATTAGATCATACATAGAATCTAGAAACTAAGTAAGTATATAAGTAGTATATAGAAAAAAATACTGTGTAGTTTTAATTATATATAGATGCGGGGGTATGAGTGTGTTATCGTTTTAGCGTTTTATATACATATACTATAACTTTTAATAATCGATTTTTTGTCTACTAATTACTATTTGTTTATCATTATATCCCAAAAATATTTACATAACTATATTGACTTACCCACATATCTTATTCACTTGCCTACCTGTGCTTTTGGTTCGTTAGCAATCCTCATTATAAAGAATGAAATCGCCATTGCAGTCGTATCGTGCCCCTAAAACATAAATATTATTTTTACATTAACTACTTCTTATTGTTCTATTTCTAATTTAAATTTTCGTATATTATTATTGTTACCGTAAATATGTTTTGTCTCGTCAAGATTTTAATTTTAATTACCTCAAACACAAATGTATCGACTTCCTCTCGAATGCCATTTAAATCAATCATTCCTTCTCTTTCATTCTCCAGCAGTAAGTCTAGCATTGCAAGATTATTTTTCTGACCGTACACATCATTACGATCAGCGTTTTTAATTACATCATCAGGATCATAACTTTCTTTTCTATCCATAATGATACTCATTGTAAAATCGTGTAGTTTGTCGATTACTTGTTTTTGAGCTTTATATAGACCGCTGAAAGTGTATATAAAATGGATGTATAACCAAACTCTACACACTCTTTCAGCCACTATTTGTCCAAACGCATGCAATGCTTCAAAATATTTATTGATCAAGCAACGAGATCCCTTTGTACTTGAAATGCCCATTGTTGTTTCTGTAAAATTAACAATTTTTATTTTTAAATTATCATTTGACTTAATTGCATTTGTCCCGCTTTTTGGGAATTATAAAACTATTTTTGACTTTAATTATTTTTTGTTTTTATTTTATTAGGAACAGAGTCCACGTTGTAACGTAACCTAACGACTAGATGCAGGCAACTAATGATAGCGTAAATCACTTAAAAACTCTCTGATTACTAATCATTAGAAGAAAACCAAAAATTCAAGTGCTGAAAGGTAGTATCGCTTTTTTCGCTAAAAATTTTGAAAAATCCCGAGTTGCTACAAAAAAACTGCCAACGCTGATAGATAGATAGATAACACTATTCCTTTGATCATTATTAAATCTACTTTAATATCATACCACAAATAACATCCAGTGTGGTTTCGGTAATTAAGGGGAAAATATCTATGGTCTTCCCCACATCCATTTGGATACGCTCCACCATAGCTTCAGCGTGCTCGTGGAATTGCAGCATATACTTTTTCAAAATGTTAAAGTGAAAAGCTTTTGTCAAAAGCTTGCGGCGTTGATGCCACTTTTTACCTGTAAAAAAGTGTCTTATTTAAGTTTCGTCCACTAAGATCAACTAATACTAGTATCGACCCCGTAGATAGCCTAGTTGGTAGTGACCCTGCCTGCAAAGCGAGGGGTCCCGGCTTCGATTCTCGGCCGGGGCAGATATTTATGTGACAGATAAATGTTTGTTCTCGGGTCATGGGTGTCAGTGATGTGTTATTTGTGTTGTCCATGTCACCCGCGGCCCGCGACACAGGGAATCCTACTGCGGGGGTATGCGTGGGTTAGCGTTTAGCGTTTTAAATGCTTCACCAGTGGATCCGTGTGAACTCATAAGTGCATTAGAATCCCTTAGAAATAAATTTAAGAAGAGCAACATCCATATGGCATAATCCATCCAGGTTTTTTCGGATTTGACCTAGTTTAAAGGGAGTTCGGGAAAACCTGGACATTTGTTTTTTTCAGGCAATTTCTTTCAATTTAAAAAAGAAATCTGAGTAAAACCATTTCGTAATAAAAAATCTCATGAAAAAAAAAACATTTAGCGGAGACAGATTTCACTGAGAGATTTGTTTGTATTTATGAATGCCCAGGGAAAAACTTAAAAATGTTTCTAAATGTTTGGGGTTTGTGAAAGTTTTTTTCAATTTAGGTGATGACAGCCTTAACCATATTTTTTTAACAGGAGAATTTCCAAAGCCTACAGTTTTTTAAAAGGATTCTTACCGTTACTAATAAGCAATCCTTCACAGAGCCACGGTTGTAAGAAGGTATAGGGAATCTTTTTGGTGTTGAAACGTGTATTTGTCATGATGATCTGAAAAAAAAATTGGAAATAGCTGAAAAACGCTAGCGAGCCAAAGAAATGGACATCATACATACATACATCCTCTAAAAAACATTGAATTCACAATACTAAACAACATTCACAAGTTATCACAAGTTATATTTAAACAACTTAAAATAAACAAAGGTACTCATATCTAATAATTCGATAACTGTGTGCCAGTTATTTACACCCACTGTGAACTGAAGAAAAAAAAGTAGTTGACTTCGACTAACTTTTCAATATTTCGATGATTAAATATGATACACACTGACCTGCAAAACTAAGTATCACAATTTTAAACCATTTTAAAAAGAAACAGTTATTTTTGTTCCTAACTTTTTTTTAGCTCTCTTAAAAGAAGATTACCGACTATGAAGGTTTTATATACTAAATTTAACTGTTTTTCGAGTGCTCTTCATTTCGATAGTATGTATATCTTGCGTACTTAAAAAGTTATTGCAATTTTTGCTGATACATAGTTTTACTGGCCAATGTATATTAAAAAAAAAAAATTGATTTATATACCTCAATATCATCAGGATCATAAATATTGACGGCTTGCATATTGACGGAGTAAACTTGATTAATACCTTGATAAGTTTGGTAAATAACTCGAAGGTAAGAAAATAGTTTTTCTGAAATCAAATCAAAAATAATTCAATTTAGACGAACTGTTTAATGGGAGACTTCACACACCTGTAAGAACTTAATAGAGAACATTCAAGCAGTAACTATATGGTAGCAGGACTGGTAAAATGCCGCGGGACCCCGACCTAAAGGGGCCCTCAGCCTAAAGGGCCTCAAGCATTTTTTCTAAGCAGTCTTATACTTTTGATATTTTTTATTAGATGTTTAACTACGAGTAAATTGCCGATTTTTACTAAGGCCCCTATAATGAAGTTCAAAGAATTCCAGGAGTGCAGGTTCCTATCCATGTTTTCCTTTGCCGAAGTGATACACTAGTAACTGTTTATGAAAAAAAATGAAAATTAGAGGTGCGTGCCGGGTTTGGACGGAAACTTCTGTTCGAAAGACCAACGTTCAAATCACTATTCCACTAACTAAGCGATAAGGCCAAATCGACACTTTTATAAAATTGTATATCCAGAGTGCTAGTCAAATTAGCTGATTTGTGTTTAAATTAGTTGTTTTTACTAATATTTATTTTTTACCCACGACAGTACGGAAATAATATACGTTTAGGGTGAGAGTTTGTGAGTTTGTTTATGCAAAAACTATGTCCAAACTTTTCTCCAGAACTACTGGACCGATTTAGATACGGTTTTCAGTGAAGGATATGTGAGCCACTGGAGATTGTTCTTAGACAAGTTGGCCGCAGCCCCCGGGGTATTTTCTTGGCTTAATAATGTTATTCCCTGAGTCAGGGGAATTTTAAAATTTTATTCTTTTACAATTATACTTTTTTCATCCGTTGTGGGTATTTCCAAATTTTTTTATTTTGTTTTTATGGTGTTTTTTAAGTTGTCTAATGAGACGACAGTCTCAAAATAAAAAAAATATAAAAATAAAAAAGTACCTGGTGGTAACGCGTAATTTAACGCATTACCAATTATAGGCCATTCTGGAGGTCCAGGGATTTTCTTAATCAGCCTTTTACCGCTATTAAAGTCTACATATAAATAACACAACGCCAAAATAACTAATATTGCTACGAAAAACATTTTATACTACAAAAACTTCGAAGGAAATTATTTATAACGGACGTATAGAGACGTTTGTATTAACTATTGGATGCACAATTACTAATGAAGAGATAAGCTTACGCGACCGTGCTAAAGATAACATTAAATTATTACTTACTAGACGATGCCCGCGGCTCCACCCGCGTAAAGTCGATAAACAAAATATTGATTTTATCCCAAGGGAACCTATAATCGGGATAAAATCTATCCTATGTCCTATTCCTGGATGCAAACTATCTGTGTGCCAAGTTTCAGCTTAATCCGTTCAACGGTTAGACCGTGAAGGAGGGACAAACATCCAAACGTCCAAACATCCAAACATCTTTACAAACTTTCACATTTATAATATTAGTTATTACTTATTATATAATTTTCCGTTATAGATTTGTTAAGAGCTAAAAATAAATAAATTTGTTAAATGCATTTGTTATAGGTACTTCTTGGTTGAATGAACTCAAACTGTATTCTTCGCGATTTAAAAAGTGTAGGTACATATAATTTCTGTCCATTATTATTATACGCATACAGTTAAATGATTGGATTACGCGGGCTTCAATTGCGATTTGTCATGGTTAAAGTTTACATGGAGAAGTGGAGAAAACGATTTTTTGTATAATGTTATGTTAGGAAAATACATATAGGTACTTATAAGTAATATAAAAAATAAAACTTTCAACTAGGTACTTATATGAAGTGTATATAAATTTTTAGCTGTTGAATATATTTTTTTCTATTAAGAAAGTAATAACATAACTTAACTATCTTTTAACGATAGGAATAAGCCTTGTCGTTCTCATTAAACATAGAACTAATTACAATTATCATGTTCATTCACTGTTTAAAAATCAATTAATATTCAGCATTTTTATCAGTACCATACAGTTACACTGTAATTAACAATAAAAAACAACTAATTTGTAGCTTGTATTTTATAACCGTGTTTAATTGTATTTCGTTAAAAATAATAAATATTTATTTTAACAAACTAATCATTCAGAAAATCAAAAATTCCGACTGCTAACATTTAGGGGGGATAATAAAATAATAAAAAAATTACCTACAATAACCACTTTTATAACAACTCTCACACTGAACGTAAATCTAATGATACCTCATAATCATGTTTAAATCCGTCACTCAAGGCATTTAGGTTGTAAGGCAGTGTTTCTCAACCTTTCTTTTGTTGAGGCTCCACAGACTATAAATAATATTTTCATGCGAAAACTTAATACACTTCCAAACATATTTTATCAACAAATTAAAAAGTTGAAACGGACGTCGTCAAAATGATATTTGACTTTTTACCATTAATTTTGTTTTTGCATCAATTGAACGTTACATTGTAATGTTATTTGTTATAGTTGTTTGTTTTTTTTTCTAAAATGCAAACACTTTTTGCCCCCCTTGATACTTTGCCAATTCTTGCCTTAACAACATCCATTTCATAAAGCAATTTATTCCAGTCCTTCGACAAAGTTTGAGCTTGTCAAAAAATATAGATAAATCCATTCCTCTTAATTTTCATACATCTACAACTCAGACCAAAAAATATTCAGTGTTACACTCAGATACTCAGCGTTTAGAACAAAAAAGTGAGGTAATTTTTTTTTACAATTTGACATTATCACAAGTATGCTCTGCCGAGCAATTTACTGAGAAACGTTATCATGTTATTAACGTTATGTTTTTTCCTATCACGCTTTTTTATTCCGAAGATTAGGTACATCTATTATATTTTTTTGATCTGTGACCTACAATTTTCAAACTTTTACTAAATGACATGTAACCTAATGGCATTGAAAGGGTTAAAGGCGTAATATACGAGACATTTTGACCTTATCAATATTACATTCTTGTAAATAACTATTTTCTTATCATCCGTTCAAGTAATATAGGAAGCAAACAGTACCTTACATTGTCTTGCGTTCATGTGTATTCAAGTTGTGTGAACAATGTCTATAGTCTATACTTGGACGTTAACTATAGTTTTAACAGGTATAGGACTTTGTTCAGCAGTAAAAAAAATAATTGGTTATCTGTGCTTAATTAAATAAATTAGTGTTTGTTTCCTCTATTGACATACCTTATTGAGTCATGAAAAAATGAGAAGACTTTTTTCTTTAAAAAAAAAAAATACTTTTAACATAAATCTTAAAATTTTACATCATGTTTTTTTTAACTTAGGCAATGGGCACTTTTTAATAAAACATTTTTTCAGGTATAATTTTAGGCACAGAATCGGCAAGACTTCTATTTTACCATGGGTAATTAACAAGTGTTTTATAGTTTAATTAAGTTAATAAATACATAATTTGGAGGCTAAGTTACTGAAGTCCATTGTTATTATTTCGTCGTACAGTACTAAAGTATCGTTTAACTTAAACGTAACTTAACACTAATGCAAAACTTAAACTTCAAGGTCTTTACAAAATTATACGGCAGCGCCCTTAGAAGATCCTCTCAGTTTACTACCATTTTTCGTCAAATCCCGCACGTCAATGTTCTACATATTTGGCTTCAATGAAACTATGGATTCTGAAGATGCAACTGTGATGTTATCAGCATACTTGAAGACTAAGTACACTAATGTACTGTTACTTGATTGGGCCGAAGAGGCACAGGCGCAATGGGATAATGCCCCTCTTTCATATGCTTTTCTGGCTGTGCCGAATACTAGAATTGTAAGTATCTTACCTTAAAATACTATGAGTTTTGCAGTTTTGAAGTGATGATGTTTGGATGACTGGTGAAGGTTGTCTTACCTTCACGCGTTAATCTTTACGTGAATTAGAAGTTACAGTTATGTCAAATATAAGGGAAATGTGCCCTGGAAAAAGGGGGTGTCCGTAATTTACTTGAGCCTTATAGGGAAAGGGGTCAAGATTAATCTTACCAAATAATACTGTGAAACAAGAGGGTTTTGGCGAATACCACCTTTTGTTTTCTTTAAGAAACATTAGTAAGCCATGTACCTACTTACCTGTCCAAAATTACGACCAAATTTCACGACACCTGACCAGGAAAGGCTGGGAAATCGGTTGAAAAGGTTTGTAAGAACGCCAAAAACCCTCCATGAAGTTTATTAACGTCCCTAACATAACCAATTCCTTCAGGTTGGAACAGCATTTGGCAAAGCACTGGTGATGTTCCTTCAAAATGGTATTAGTGAAGATAGTATACACATTGTCGGACATTCACTGGGGGCTCACGTAGCAGGGAATGCTGGTGAAGTGGTGATACAAAACAATTATACTGTGGCACGGTAAGTAAACTTAGCTAAACATTTCATACCAGGTATGTGACGTTTCGGGGTTTGCTGATCATTTTTGCTTCTGTCAAGTATGGTTAAAGTAGGAACCAGTTGTAAAGACGTGTTGCATTGTGTTCCAAAACTAAGATAATGGTCTTAGCCTGTTTCTGGGTGTTATAATGCCCATGGAACCTACGAGACGGAATCCTAGAGAATGAGGAGCCAGGGCCGCACTTAAGAAGCCAAAGAGCCACATACATCTCCGGAGCCATACTTTGCCGTTCACTGGCTTAGGTAATGCCATAATTTTGACAAAGAAATACATGTCTAAGTCTTTGTATTTGCTAGAAAATATCAGGCAAACTTTATTTACAAAGTTCTTATATCCGAAATCTACTTCTTCACAGTATAACAGGATTGGATCCCGCCGGTCCTTTATTCGAAGGAAATTGGGTTGAGGGTGGTCTAAGCCCTTCAAAGGCCAAGTTTGTCGACGTCCTTCATACGAACCCATGGCAATATGGGATTGGTAAACCTCTAGGCAGTGTCGACTTCTGGGCTAATTGCGGTAATATGATTCAGCCGGGATGTCCCAATGACGCAAATAAGTCGACTGTTGCGGATGGTATGATTTCTAAATTTTTCTTATCTTAAATAAGAAGACACCGTACGTGTGTTTGTCAATAAACTCCTCCTAAACGACTGGAGAGATTATGAGTACTGGTTAGTTACACCTTAGTTGAACCCGGTAGGTCGTGCTGTCGTCGAAATACTTCAAAGGACCAGCCAAAATATTAGACTTATTTGAAACGCCCGCGCCGTCATGGCAAATGCTGTCCTGAATAATGAAATAGGATTGCGTAAAGTATGGAAATTAATTTGTACTGTTTGTCCATAGCATTTTGCAGTCACTGGCGGTCATTTTTGATTTTCTCTGAAGCTATATTGTCGCCCAATGCTATTCCTACTATTGAGGCACTCGATTGCGCCAGTTGGCAATCTCAAGTGGTTTCTACACGAACGGCCTATTTAGGAGACTTAGTTGATCCTCGGTAACTACTTTTTTTTGTTTTATTTTCAAAAAAAAACTTATAATTTTCAAAGCAGTTTTTGTGAATATTTCAATATGTGATATTGAGGTGATGAAATCACTTAAACATTACTGAAAAAGTGTATAACATGAAACTCTGTAATCTCCGTCACAAGGTTTTTGTAAACCTTCGTGTTAAATAGGACAAGTTAAAAAAGTGGCCTTTACTATAATCATCATAAAGTGATAATTTATTTATTCTCTAAGAACATTAATTAATCTTTATTGCTACCTGCGTCAAGGGAATTGTAACATTTTATGAGCGTGTGTAGGTACGAGGTCTATTTCATTGTCACGCTGTACTGTCTAAACAGCCACTTTACTATTAATTTTTCAGGTTCATTTAAAAAGAATAAACCACTAAACTACAGTTCGCTTTGCTTCCAGTATCCGAGGAAACTATTACTTCTCCACAAGAAGCACCGCACCATTCGCTAAAGGGCCTGCAGGACTTACTGCGAATAATCAAACTTTAAATGAAGAATAAAGTTTAAGTGTTACAAAGTCTTATTTTGTAGTACTTTAATTTTCTGTTCACCTTATTTACAACGGGCCACATTATTTGTACGACACTGCGGCTGTTAAAATATAAAAGTATTAAGTAAGCAACAGAAAAAAATAAGCTGGTTAGTAATTTTTTTTTGACCTCGTTATTCATACATGTTTGAAAGGGGTGATTGTTTAAGCAAACAGCAATGTTTCGTACGACAACAATTTTTCGAAAAAATTAGATGAACAAAAAATAACTGGTTAGTAATCAAGTTTTTAAACTCGTCAATTTAACATGTTTGATCGCGGCTGCCTGCTTTATCTACCATATCCAAGAATTGTTGTCATAGAAAAAGTTAGGCGACTCATCGAAATCAAGCTACTCACGAAGTTCGATGAATAAAATGTCATTTTCTTAATTTAAGAAAAAAGCCACTTTAATTGTGGCGATATACCTAATCTACTTAATATAGTAGTTGCGCAAATGAAAATCAACCAAACTTAATACTTAAACTGATATTACATAATTTTCAAAAAATTCACTTGCATTGAAGTTTTAAGTACATTTTGTATTGCATTTATAGACAAAGCTACCTTTTATTTTGTTTCTCCTATCCTTTTGCATCCTCTTCCTTTCTTAATCTGATTTCGAGTAAAAACGGTTGTGTTTTTATATTACACCTCTAAAACTTTTAAAATTAATTTTCAGAAATATACCTCTTGATATAAGTATCTATAAGATTATTTTTTACAAAATGTTAACATACTGCAAATTCGTATTTACATGTCTGAAGGTACTGCGTCATAGCAATAAATTATGAAAATATTCCTATTGTTAGCAATATGATAGTTTACATTTAATTTAACGCAGTCTGGAAGGAGTAATTAGCTTGAAATTTATGAAATGTCAGCAAGGTAGAACAATATTTAGATCAAACATCTCTGTTTTTACATAATAAAACGTTTCTGCAAACATACCTACTAGTATGTATTATAAAAACTGAACACACGATATACGATGTTACTGAAGCAACATTGGCCTACTTGAATACTAGTAGTAATTTATTTTTCATTATTAAGGTAATTACTATTAATTACCTGAAAGAGTTTGCAATAATAATAGCGTGAAGAATGTCAAGAAATGGGTTTATTTGGACGTTGACAATCACCCTAACAGGTATTTATAATAGTTTAAATAG
>LGAG01028697.1:530751-571139 GCA_001278395.1 Lerema accius
ATCTCCGTTCCATCATTGGAAAAAAATTGCTTTCAAATACACTGCGGCAATTGCGCCTGAAGCTAATAATATTAGTAAACTTTTACTTAATAGGTTCTTTAGAAAATAAAATAAAATATTTACCGGTGGTGCTGGCTCTGTGTCAATATCCATCCCCGTACCGAAGCAATAATTATATGGAAGCCCTGAAAAACGTAAAAAGGCACATTACTATAGACAATTAAATCAATAGTTATTTAGTGCTATGTTATACGAGTAGTTAATAAGTATGTGTTAATTTGATGTTACGTGATAACTCCTCAGTAATCAAGAAAAATTGTTCTTCACTACACTGCACGCATTCTTATCTTTTCACGATAACTTATGCCGTCTCACTCACAAAGAAAAACCAGTCCAAATTAAATTACAGATAATAAACGCTTTACTTTTTTTTGTTATTTTTTTTGCTATTGCTACTTTCTAGGAGTTGAAATAATAGTAGCAAATTAGCAATACTCAAGTACTGTTAGGTACGTAGTTTTCAGTAAATCGAATATCATTACCGTTATATTTCTCATAATTAATCCTGGGTGTCTCGCAGCTAGTGTCAGCCAGTATCCTCATGTCCACCTTGCTCATCTCCGGAGCGTCCAGCGCTATCTCAATCCGGTGTGGTCTCGTGCGGCACCATCCAGCGTACTCCTTGTTAGATTGCATGGCCTGTAATACATTGTCATTGCTAATGAATTGAAGACTTAAGAACTAATTATGTCATGTATACTATGTGGTGTACAAGCAATAAAGTGTTTATCTATCTATCTCTATCTAATTATCACTTGCTTCGGTGAAGGAAAACATCGTGAGGAAACCTGCACACCTGAGTCCTCTATAAAGCTCTCAAAGGTGTGTGAAGCCTTCCAATCCGCACTAAGCCAGCGTGGTGGACTATGGCCTGTACTGCACACACTGAGAGGAGACCCGAGCACATCAGTGGGACAGTTGTGGGTTGCGATGATGATGATGAATGACTGGAAGCGCTCATAGACGAGTGTTTTTTGTCAATCTAAGGATGGATATAGACGGACCGCTTCAAGCAATCGCTGCAATAGCTTCAAGTAGTGAACATTCAAAGTTTCGTGATCTTTAATCGTGGGCTTTAAGCTACTCGTCTATGGTTAGCATAAGTGAACGACAAAGTTAAGCAACTGTAGGTGTGGTCAGAAAGTGAATGGGTAGCCGTTAATGGTAAAATTTCTTGAAGTGTAGAAGCTTCAGAGGGCAATTTATGCTGCTGTCCTGTTTGTTATCGTTAGATGTTAGTTGGTAAGCCACGACACAAATCTTCAGACATTCGAGTTAGCCACTAACTTGGAGGAGTTAGTTAGTTAATCCGCTAGTATGCTCTAGGCGTCTTCAGTTACGTGTAGACAGCCGTAATCAGGGGTCAGCCATTAATAGGTTGCAATATATGAGATACATAAATATGTATGAGGTCAAAAATTCCTTGTCCTCAAATCACTATCGACTTGTAACAAAATCATAACTTACTTCAATAACTTCAGCATAGAGTGCACCGAGGAGTTTTGGATCATCGTATGTACTAAGATCTACTATCACTTTTCCGTCAGTCTCGTAGCAGTTGATGATATGGAAAAACGCGAAGGAATCTGCACGATACCGCTTTATTGAGCCATCCCGTCGATCGACCAGTGTTATACAAGTCTGAAATATATGAAGCGAAAATCCTATTGGTAAAAATTATATGCCTATGCCCATGACACTCAATATATAACTGCACAATTGACACAAATCCAATAATTAATCTCTCTCTTAATTAATAATAATTAAATCTTCTAATCTTTTTTTTAATCCGTCAAGCCGTTTGGGATGTAGTGCATGCCGAAGAAATGGACACACACACAAACACATCTTAAGAGTAAAATTCAATTATGACCGTTTTATTCTAATAATAACAATGCACTTTTTATGTACCTCATCATCTGGGAACCATTGTAGTGCTTTGGAATATTCATTTTTCAACATCTTGGTTTTACAAATACCCAAAAATGATATGCAAAATGGATGTTCGACGATTATGTAATAGTTCTCCGTTATTCCTGTAAGTATAGAAAGTATGGTTATGATATTTTTAATAGAGTTATAATTCCATAGGCCTCCGGGCCACTTGGGCCCCTAAAGTGTGTAAGCAAAATTCGTTAAATATTTAAATCTTTTAAGCTGAACTGCTCGAGAAATAAACATTATGAAAACTCTCATACATATAAAATGTTACATTAGGGGCCCCAAAGTACACTGTGAGGCCCCAACAAATGCTGCTTCTAACCTACAACTACAATAATTATATCGCACAATTGATACACTACATTTACCAAAGGAATGCATGTAGGATGGGTACATTCGCCATCTTGGAGACACGTTGCATACAATGTGTGCCTTCTCAAACATATCACCTGAAATAAAATACCGACATCAGTCAGTTTTCTTAGTATAACTGTAAGATTATTAGTACCTATAGTTTTACTATTAAAATCTATAGTAATAGATATCAAAATCCGCCTCTAAATTAGGGGCTGTCCATCAATCACGTGAGGCTTGAAAGGGGGAGAGAGGGGTCCATAAAAATGATGAAACATCACAAGGGGGACGGGGGGTGTAGTAAGTGCATTTACTTTTACGGCTAAAGCAATATTTTTTACTTGTATTAAAAAATACTTAAGATTTTTTGTAGGCATAATAATATAATTTTTTTTTTAAACAAACTTTATTACTCGTTAATTAGAAAAAGAACTAAAAAGTTAACAAGTGCAAAATTTCAAGTCCCTACTGTTAACAGTTGAGGAGTTCAATCGACTGGAGCCAATCCTGGTAGCAGTATCACATCATGCTTATTATAAACATGCATTGTCATCAGGACTGGACCAGTGTGTAAAATTTTAGCTCAATCGAACACCGGGAAGTAGGTGAAATTTAGCTTGCAAGATTTGATTACAAACAACGGGACTGGTGAAACTAAATAAAAGCTTTTAATAATAAAAATACACGTGATTAAGGGAAATGGGAGGTCAGTCTTAAACCTCACCATGTATCACTAAGGGGAAGGGGGAGGATATAAAATGGGGGGATATAAACGTGATTAATGGACGGCCCTTTAAGTCAATATGCATCACCTCACCTGTTTTAGTAAAGGGAAATTTAACGATGACATACTGTAACTGCCCTCTATATAATGATAAACCCAAATTGTACACGTCACCTGTAAGAAGAAAAAAGAAGTAATTATTACTTTCAATAATTCCAGAAATTTCGTAAAAATATTCTCAAAAGGATCGAGAATTACGTACATTTGTGTTATTAAATTGAGTTTTTTAGTTATTTAAAATCTCTATAATACCTTACCATTAGCCATTATATGGGGATGAGCGGTATGGTTCACTACACATGCTTCTAGACTTTTTCTTTCTATAGTTTCTAATGTCACTGGATCTATTCTAAAAAAACAAAATTAAAAGATTTATTTTTAAAACAATCTTTTATTAATTGTTCATAAGAAAAAGAACTAAAAAGTGAAATGTGCAAAATTTCAAGTCCCTACTGTTAACCGTTGTGGAGTTCAATCGTCTGGAGCCAATCCTGGTAGCAGTATCACACCATACTTATTATAAACATGCATTGTCATCAGGTCTGGACTCGGCCGGGTCAGATATTTATGTGACAGATAAATGTTTGTTATCGGGTCATGGGTGTTAGTGACGTGTTGTTTGTGTTGTCCATGCTACCCGCGACACAGGGAATCCTACTGCGGGGGTATGAGTGTGTTAGCGTTTATTTATTGAGAGATCAAAGTTCAAGCTATATATCTGTTACTGCTAGGTAACTTACCGATTTAATAAAGGCACTTCTGTAAACGCGTATACTTGATCTCCGATTGGATATACCGATACCATAGTGTTGTCTGTCATTGCATCTTCTATTTTGAACACTGATGTTATCCTTGAATAAAAAAAATACTATCAGTTATCCATAATTTAATATCAGTATCGCTTAAAAATGGGTTTCGCACAGTCCGGTAATAATGTTTGTAACTTTTTTTAGTTGATGGATAAAATAAAAAAATAATCATAAAAAAATAATAATAAAAGTGCGAGTCTGCCTCGCGCACGAAGGATTTCGTACCATTATCTATAAAAGAAAATTACGTTTGTTGTGATAACATGAAAATAAAAATAACACGTTTATTGTATGGGGACCCCCTTAAAAAAATTTATTTTTATTTTTAGTAACTGTTGTTATAGCGACAACAGAAATACATCATTTGTAAAAATTTCAGTTTTCTAGCTACCACGGTTTATCAGATACAGCCTGGTGACAGATAGACAGCGGAGGCTTAGTAATAGGGTCCTTTAAACCTTTTAATTATGGAACCCTAAAAATGACGTGTCATTTACCTCTGAAAGAGAGTCTGACATGGGTCGGGGACACCCTTAGTGCCAAATTCTGCAAATATAATTCTGTTATTGGCATTATTCTTCAACCAAGTGTTTGTGCGAACGAAACGACACTGATACGTCGCTCGGCCATCTTTGATAGCAAACCTGAAAAGAAATGTAAAATCTTGTAACCATCAACATTATAATCAAAAATGCTGACTGCTAAAAAAATATAAGTCTAAAAAAATTTAATACTTATATCAATACCAAAAAGTACCAATTATAATCATTATTACAATGGTAAAGTTTTAAGGGCTACAGGGCCGTTCAAGTATTACGTAAGCAAAATTACCACAATTATTTACCTCCCATCACTCTTGTCAGAAAAAGTAAGCAGACATACCCGTTTAGGTAAATAAACATTTTTTTATTATTATGTTTGATACATATCTACTTATATAAAATTTTAAATAAATACTGCTGACGTAATCACCATCTAGACCCCCCATTTCATAAGAAATAAGCAAAGGAAAGACCCCCAACCGCTATAGTGCTTACGTAATACTTTTACGACCCCAAAGTAGCAAATATTTATTTATGACCAACAATCGATGGCGGCTCCGCCCGTGTAATTTTCCCGTTTTCGCAATATTTTTTATTGCTGCTCCTCTCCTGTTCATCTTAGCGTCATGTTATATAGTCTATAGCCTTCCTAGATAAATGGACTATATTACACTAAAAGAACTTTTCAAATTAGTCCAGTAGTTCCTGAGATTAGCGCGTTCAAACAAACAAACTCTTCAGCTTTATATTATTAGTATAGATGAGGATTTACAGCCTATAATATCTTATCTGATATTAGTGTTATTATATTAAACCTCATCTCATAATTTCTAATAACAGTAAGGATAAAAGAATTGTTTTATCGATATGGCCTAATAGTAAATATCTCCAGCTATTGTTTTTCAGCACTATTAATCTATAACCCTTGATAAATAAGGCAGTAAGTCTATTTATCACTATTTAGTTATCAATGATATCATCACGACTATCTCTATTGGCGTTAGGAATATTATCAAATATTTCGTTCAAGGTAAAGTTTTATATAACGCAAAACTAACTATTACTACTTCCTACTACTGAACTGACACAAAATTAAATGTTCATTACTACAACATGCTATTGAGCAATTGCTAACTACGTATGACATTGCTAATGAGTATATTCCACAGACCAAAAATATAATAATACTGTGTTCGGAACACAGAACAGAACTTTATTTAAAAAAAATATGTGTGGAGGTGTTTCTTTCCCCTTTCTTCTCCTCCATATTAAAGCAGCTTTACGAAACGGGGGTAGATTCAAAAAAATGACGTGCATAAGAGTATCATTGATACCTACATTAATAAATGAATTTTGATTTTTAACAAAAAAGTGAGGTATTTTTTTTTCTTTTTTTTACGATCTGATATTATGTCATCCAGCACGTTCCGAGAAATCTTACCTGTGCATTAGTGCAGATCCGTCAAAAACATGATTGAAGCGTAAAGTACCAACTTTAGTAGACCCAGGACCGTTGCGAAGTAGAGTGCCGCACACCCAAGATGGAATTTCTCCTAAAACATTTTATAAACACGGTATTTATGAGGATATTTGCAGGATTACACTGAAGAAAGACCAACAAACAATTAACAGCACAATCGATTACTTTGATGCTATACATATTACTTACTTAACAAATAAAAAATAAAAAATAATTTAATTAATTGAAAAAAATTTGTACCTTATTTTTTAAATGCGTGGAAAATATTTTTCCCATATAATCTAAGGACTGACAATTTCACCTAATTGTAACAGACGATAAAGTTAGGGCATTCATATTATCGAACGAATATTACTAATTATTATTGCTATTATAAAGAGAAGAACTCGATCCTGTAAATTATTTTTCTTTTCGAATTTCAAATTTACTTCATGAAAAGACTTCATATTGTTTTTGAACATTCCATAAACTCTTTTACAGCTTCCCACAGGGCACTAGTAGTGTTTCTTATGATATATCTTTTTGATACATTACATTTTTTTTTGTTTTTTGTGTGACTTGTCTATTTATATCCACACGGCGCTTATGTTGATAATTACAGTGAAACAGCGTATGAACAGTAATTCGTTATAATCACTCGATTAATTAAAGATAATCGATAGGTCATAATTATGTTAATTAATATATGCGTCTCTTTCTAGTACCTCGGCCTCTTTCTAGCCTGAGAAAGTTAAAGTAATTTACTTAGGTACATAATTTAATAATTCATACCTGTGATATTCCCTTCCAAGGGTTCAGTGACCTCCTGTTCACAATTTCTCAACCAAACATTAAAATCGCGATTCGGATATAACTTGTCACCTCCATTAGTCGTCATTACTGATTTTTTTTAATAAAAACAAAAAATTTTTGTTCACCCTTTAATTTCTAAAATGCGTCTATATTTTATACAATCAAAAAGCAAACTAGCTGAGTGTACAAAAAATATACAATGTTATCTTTTATCAGTGCTTAGTATTTTATACGAAACATTTCGCGAGAATTTGGGTGAACCAGGGTATTGATAAACACGACTTCGCTATAGTTATCTTTTAAAATTAAAAATTTGGGAATACGTAATAATGGCTGATTTGAGGAGATAATACAAGTAATATAATTATAATTATGTGTGAATTTTTATTTATCTTTCCTCATAATTTATGGTAGTCTAGAAGATAATTATGAAGGCAAGCATAGGCAAAGGCCAATCTTAGGGATGGCATATGGAAGACGACATACAATGGCATAATAACTTGAAATCGTTACAGCTATTTAATATTATCTAATATTTGACGACCCCGTAGCCTAGTTGGTAGTAACCCTGCCTGCGAAGCGAGTGGGTCCCGGGTTCAATTCCCAGCCGAGGCAGATATTTATGTGACAGATAAATGTTTGTCACTGAGTCATGGGTGTTAGTGCTATGTTACTTGTGTTATCCATGCCTCCCGCATGTCCTTCACGCTCTAACCGTTGAACGCATTAAGCTGGAACTTGGCACACAGATAGTTTGCATCCGGGAATAGGATAGAGGATTGATTCTATCCCGATTATACGTTCTCTTGGGATAAATTCAATGTTTTTCTAAACTACTCTTCCGTGGGCGAAGCCGCGGGCGACTTCTAGTCAGGTATATGTCATGCTAGGTAGTTTCTTTTGCTGTTTGCCTCAACCCATTAACGGCCCACTACTGAACACGGGTACTCACGTAACTCAGGAGGCCTAAAGAATACAACACCACGGTGCTCCAATGCGGATTAATGGAAGGGTTAGTGGCCTACCCAAGTATTGAAAATCTGTATGCCGTTCAGGGCCTTCCGAGCTCCGACATGGCTTAACGATTGTCATCGATAACAACAGGGATCGGCTTAACGTGCCCTCCGAAGCACGGAAACGCTCAAGATTTTTTGCCACTAACGTTCACCCATCCACTTTACGACCGCGCCTGCTGTTGCATAACTTCGTCGATCACTAAGGATCGAAAGTTGAAAAGCTGTGAAGCCTTCTTAATATCTGTGATACTTCTAATAAATAATAGATAATTTTTGTGGCATCATCCGGTTCAACGACAAATAAAGGATAAATGATTTGGAATTCCATTAGGTCATTGTCATTAATTAGATAAGAGTTATATCATTATCCCACTTGATAAATTATTTAATCTAGGTAATAAATATTTTAAAGAATTAATTAATCAGTATTGGATATAGCAAAAATCATTCATTGATAACTTATAATGGATATTATATAAAAATTGATAAAGAGTTAATTATTTTGCAATTACATAATATATGTGCGGATTTTATTCTAGCGAATTCAAACCTCGCACTTTGTTAACACTGCAGTAGTGGGAATGCTTAATAGATTACTACGGCTTAATACTAATTACTAGGGTATATAATATAGTGCATATACCTACCAAAAGAAAGGAATAATTTTATAGAATAAAATTAAAAAGATTTTTTTATACAAGCTTTTATTATCTACTTGTTAATAATAAAAAGAAGTAAAAAGTTGAAAAGTGCAAAATTTCAAGACCCTACAGTTATCCTTTTGGGGAGTTCAATCGTCTGGAGCCAATCCTGGTAGCAGTATCACATCATGCCGGGAAGTGGGTGAATAGCTTGCAAGATTTCATTACAAACACCGGGACAGGTGAAACTAAATAAAAGCTTGTAAAAAGAACAAAAGGGTTATAATTTCTGGCGCCTGAATGTGTGACGCTAATAGGGACTCTTATAAAACACTACCGTCCATTAGAGGATACGTGTAGTTTTCAAACTTCTATATAGGTAGTAGGTACAGGTGCGGAGGTACTATAATAGTCAAATAAATAACAACTATATCGTAATAACATATTTATATAGATAACATTTTATACTCTACCTATATCAATAACATAATTTACCCAAAATTGTTACCATGGAATAAAAAACTATAAAAGATAAATATAAGCAATAATTTAACTTACAATATACATGAATTAATCAGTCCATAAAATAATTATTCATAAAGTAGAATATATAGTTCTCACTGAATTTGGCCAGATTACCAAGTTAATGTAAGTAATTAATCAATTTTATTTTCTTATTAATATAGTTACATTAGTTTACAGCAATTTCAAACAACATAATTTCACTTTATCACACCCCTGAAGCTAAGATTTAACGTCATTCAGGAACCATCCATGAATGCATTTGGGCACTGGCGAGGGTGTGCGGAATTGTGCGCGTGCGACTTCGCACATCGTGCGTGCGTCCAGCACTAGTAGTGCGACTTCGTGCGCTTCCGCACTCTTTGGTGCGCATTCCCGCACCATAGCTGAAAGTAGCACGCCGTCATCTTCTTCCTGTGCAAAGAAATTAAAAATTATTAACGTGTTCCTTCTTTTCATGCAATAGATAGAGATTCTATGTAAAGATGTAGTATCCACAAATATAAAAAAACCTAACTGCTAAAATATTTTTGGGAAAAATATTATAGCCTAAGTATATCACTCCTGCGATTAACACAAACCCTGTTACCTCTCATATGTTTCCTTCAGGGCCTCATATGTTGTCAAATAACCATACATACATACATTACACACTCGACATTACAAATGGAATTTCACTGCCATACCCCAGGCAGTTAACTAGTTATTTTATTGCTATGAACGATCTGGATGAATGTTCTTGCGTACCGTAGCTCCAGGACGAGCCACAAATATTGGTTCTCCGGGGGACCAGCCAACTTCATACCACAGCTTGAAGTCACCTGTCTTCACGTCAATCTTTACTAACTGTAAAAATGTAATAAATTATTTAATGAATTTAGAAACAATCATGAGAAATTTCGAGGCTCTTATGGCGTGTTGTTATTGCTTATTCTGTTGTTTTGACTTAATTTTATTCTTAAAAAAACATGTAGTATATTTACCGGAGCTCCGTGGACTGTGTCTACATCAATCCCCGAACCATAGCAATAATTGTATGGAAGACCTGTCAAAAAAATGAGGTATGTAAGCATCAGATAAAGTAGTAGTCATTAATAGAAAGACAAAAAAACTGACTGCTAAAAATGGAAGAGGAAGCACCGTTTTTTTAAATTATGTTGCCTTTTTCATAATGGTGATAAATGCAATGAAACCTCACTTTAATACGTCAAGTCGTTTGGTTTGTAGAACATGCCAAAAAAATGGTCGCATAAATATTAACTCGAAAAAATTATCTCCTTGCTCAATCAAGTTTTATCATGCACAAAGGCAGGAAAACGAGCAGACCTGTCACCTGATGGTAAGTGATCACCGCCGCCCATGGACGTTAGCAACACGCTAGGGGCATCGCCAAAAAATTGCGATGGAATTATAAAATTACGACATACTCTACTAGTTCAAGAATAGAATATAAGTACCGTTATATTTCTCGTAATTAATCCTGGGTGTCTCGCAGCTAGTGTCAGCCAGTATCCTCATGTCCACCTTGCTCATCTCCGGAGCGTCCAGCGCTATCTCAATCCGGTGTGGTCTTGTGCGGCACCATCCAGCGTACTCCTTGTTAGATTGCATGGCCTGTGAACATTGTTTCTTTTGTAGATTGTTCTAAAATACCTCCAGCACTACTATGATATAGGTAGGATTATATTAGAGAGGAGCTAAATCTGTGAGGATTTTTAGCGATTTTTGGACACCTCTGGTGAGATGTCCTGACATTTGGCTTACTCTAACATCCCTAATCTCATATAGAATCCTCATTTTTTTTTCTTATAATAGGTATCATTCTTTAATACATAAAAATACATAAGTAATAACAATTTATATACCTAATTAATTTCTGTAAACTGCTTAATTTTACACAATTTTATGGTTAGTTCTACAGTTCTTTTCTGAAAAAATAAGTGATATGCGACGAGACTCTCTCTTTCCAACTTAGTGAGATTAGGCCCAATCCCATCTACCTGAGTTCCTTACATAATTTAAAGACGCCCTTTAGTAATCATCATCATGTTAAAGATACTCACTTCAATGGCATCAGCGTAAAGTGCACCGATAATTTTGGCGTCATCATATGTACTGACATCTACTATTACTTTTCCGTCAGTCTCGTAACAGTTGATAATGTGGAAAAACGAAAAGGTATCTGCACGATACCGCTTTATTGAACCATCTCGTCGATCAGCTAGGACTATGCACGTCTGTAAGATTTGTAAAAAGAATAAAAAAATTGTCGCATTCCTAATAACTCACAGTCCGGTTATGGTACAGTTACTTTACGATAGGGTTATCATCAGCAACCATTTTTTTTTAAATTGACCGTATGACCGGTTATTGTAATCTACCAAGATATTTGATTTGAAACAAGACACTTGCTTAATTGGTAAATAAACTCTTACAGTTAATGTTAAAATTACATCTAAAAAGTAAATGTAATCCGAACGAATATATATACCTCGTCAGCTGGATACCATTGTAATGCTTTGGCAAATTCATCTTTAAACAACTTGTTTTTAAAAATTCCCAAAACTGACAAGCATAACGGATGTTCGATTAGTATGAAATAGTTCTCTGTTATTCCTGTAAGTACATGAAAAGTTTGTTATTATATTATTTTACTAAATAAAGACGGTACAATAGGCAATGTTACACAATTGACACACTTTATATTTATCACTCTATATTATTTATTTATCGTGAATGCTAGTGGCAAAATATCTTGAGCGTTTCCGTGCTTCGGAGGGCACGTTAAAACTTAGGCCCTGGTTGTTACCGTTAGGTGTCAATCGTTAGCTATGTCGGATGCCTTTGGGTGGCATAAAAATTTCCGACAGTTGGGTTGGCCACTAAGCCCTCCGCCAATCCGCACTGGAGCAGCGTGGAGGAGTATGCTCTAGGCCTCCTCAGTTATGAGGAGAGACCCGTGCTCAGTAGTGGGCAGTTAATGGGCTGAGACCATTTTTATCAAAAGAAGCACTCACAGCGGGCGTGATCGGTTAGACTCTAACCGTTAGAGGATGGGTAACCGTTAGTAGTAGAATTTCCTAAACCTTTTCGTACTTTGGAAGGCCAATTAAGCCATCAGTCCCAATTGTTAGCGTTACATGATAAACGTTAAGCCATACCGGAGGCCTCTGAAGCACTTGAAAACTTCCTACACTTCGGTTGGCCTCTAACCCAACCAATTGATACTACGAAATCGTAAAGTATCTCTCCACTTATCCTCTTCAGTTAAAAGGAGAGACCTATGCTTAGTCAGATCATTAATGGATAGAAAGCATAGCTAGTTATACCAAAGGAATGCATGTACGCAGGATGCATCTGCCATCTTGGAGGTATGTTGCAGACTATGTGTGCTGTCTCGAACATATCACCTGTAATGAGGCAACGAACACTTCTAATAACTCTTCTATCACATTAACGGGTGACATTTTAGTAACTCATACGGGCGTTGCGAAGAGGATGTAGGCGGAAATTTGTACATAGTGGTAACTACTTTCTCAAGTATTAATCAACTAAAGTCTCAAGTTTAAATATAAATAATAAAAATAAAGATCTTATGTACGTCAGTGATTTAGTATATTTTTTCTTTTCCTATCCTTCTGCCTTCCCACTCTTAGTCAAAACCTCGCAACGCCAATAAGTATTCTTAAGAAGTGTATTGTATACCTTTTTCAGTAAAAGGAAATTTGACGATGACATGCTGTAATTGTCCTCTACACACAGCCATGCCCATGTTATACACGTCACCTGTAAAAAAAATATTATCTAACGTAAGCTAAGAGAACTATCTACAGTAAAGAAATTTCTAGTGCCCACTTTAAGAGTCAATTATTTTGTAACGTCCGCCATAATTTAATGAATAACTCATATACTTAAGTCATATAAGTTATACTTTTTGTGATTCGAATTGGTCATTTCACCATAAAATCCCCCCCTAATCTCCTATGAGGAAGATTGCTCTATGGTCAGACGAATTTATATCAGCTGACTGTCTACCGATACTGACCCATTAACAGGCCCTTTTGTCGTAAACACAAAGGTACGGCTAGCTTATCTCAGTATGTCTTATCAGAAAACTCTGCTTAACATAGTTGTGAATGTCAAAAGATAGCAAATTTGCTTATCTATTAATACGTGAAGGGTTCACCTTTGGACCCCTCTATTATGATTTAATAAATAAATAAAGCCTAAGTAACGCCCCGAGTTAAGGATTATTTATGTATTTCATCCATTGTTCTGTCAAATCAGCCGTTTTTACGTGATGCTTTTTCAAACATACTGACAAACAGAGCCCTCCCTCCAACTTTCATATGTATTATATGTAAGAAGATAATCGCTTGTAAGGTAAGGTGTGGTAAGACTAACACACGGGGCAAGACTAACACTGTCTATTATCTCGATATGCACTTGAAGAAATGGCATGTGTGTGTTTTAGCCCAGAACATTTACGTTTGTTCTATCTTACAGACTGGAAGAATTTCGTATTTAAGCTATACGTATCGAGATAATAGACAGTGTTAGTCTTGCCCCGTGTGTTAGTCTTACTCCACCTTACCTTAGTAATGTCTTACCATTTGGCATTACGTGTGGATGAGCAGTATGGCTTACTACACACGCTTCTAGACTTCTACGCTCTGTAGTTTCTAATGTCACTGGATCTATGCTAAAAAAATAATTATATCACTTAAAAAATATCCCTATTACATTTAATATTATTTTTACTTTATTAACATCATTGTTTAATACATAAAACTAAAAGCGGGTAGGATATGAAAAAAAAATAAAATAAAAAAAAAATCGTATCTTTTGCTGCAATTAAAAAACTATATATAAAATATGTGTGTTTTGAAGACCAAATGTAAAAAAGTGTTTCTATAACTATGAATTCGCCCTGGTGGGATTTGAACCCACAATCTCCGGTTACGAATAACCGGGCCTTTCCACCTTAGGCCACAGGGATTGGTACAAGTCATTGCGAATATTTCGTACCGTTGTTTCAAACACATGCAATATATTGTTATAACTTGTACATATTGTTGTAATTTAAATGAAAATACATCGTTGTGTTTTCATAGATAAATTTATGTTGAAAAATCGTATTGTGTCACGTTACACACTGCGATAATAATTATTCAGCAAGAAACAGGGGTGGCTTTGGGCATGCGCAAAACGCGATGAAAGAGAAGGAATGATACGTTGCTCTCACTCTATCACACAAAAGAATTAGTCAATCAATAAATCTAATTGAATACTATGTATAAACAGTAAAAGACAGTGAAATCAGATTGTTCTAACCACTTGGTTGAACTTTTTAATTAGTGTTCTTTTGTTATTTTAGTAATGTTCTTTGCTAATACCTACATACTGAAGCAGCGTGGTGGTGTATGCTCTACGCTTCCGCCTAACCTATAAGAAGGCCCATGGTCAATATTGGGCCCTCAGACCGAAAAATATAACAGACTCAGTGTTCAGAACAAAAAAGTGAGCTCAATTTTATTTCTTTTTTTTACTATCTGACGTATGTCACCGATCACGGTCTGCTGAGTGATGTACCGGGAAACGTTATTATTCGTTAATAACGTTATGTTTTTCCTTACTTCACTTTTTTGTTCCGAAGACTGCGTCTATATTCTATATCTGTAGTTCTTTGGTCTGTGATTGGGCCGTAAAAGGGTTAATGCCTAAAATGCTTATTTTGCCGAACACTTCAGTTTCATGTTATACTATAATACTTACCGATGTATAACTGGAATTTCTGTAAACGTGTAAACTTCATCTCCAAACGGATATACAGATACCATGGTATTGTCAGTCATTTCATCGCCGAATTTAAACACTGATGCTATCCTAAAATAAAATTTATTCTATAATAAAGTGCACTTTTTGTGACCCAGGTGAATTAACTTAGGTGCTCTAAGTCTACTTCCCCATATTTTCAAGGTGTCTTGAAATTTTGCTTCCTTTAAAAACTGACGATTAAGAAGACCAGAATATTTAATTATTATGTATCAATCATTAAACATAATTCATACATGTCCATCGCAAAAGGCTAATGTAATGTAATTAATTTGTTTTACATTAAATAAATTTACCTATGTCTGAAAGTGGAAAAGTGACCACTAGTGGAAAAAAAATTTGACGCTTCACAGAACACGTCAACGTCTTAACACCTTAGTGTCCATTTCACTTATTGTCGTTAAATGACAATCGATAAGTTATGTCGGAGGCCTTCGAACGGCATAATAAACTACCTAACCTTTGGATGGCCACTAACACCAATTCATACTGAAACAGCACGGTTAGGTATACTTAAAGCCTCCTTAATTATGAAGAAAACTGTGCTCAATAGTAAGCTATTAATAGGTTGAGGTAAATTAATGTTATACCTCTCAAAGATAGTTTGACAAGGATCTGGCACTCCTTTGGTACCAAATTCTGCAAATATAATTCTGTTCCTGGCGTGATTTTTCAGCAAAGTTTTAGTGCGAATAAAACGACTCTGATACGTCGCGCGGCCATCTTTGATACCAAATCTGGAAAAACAACGTAAATATAAGTATAATATTTAAAATGACGACCCCGTAGTCTAGTTGGTAGTGACTGCCTGCGAAGCGAGGGGTCTCGGGTTCGATTCCCGGCCGAGCCAATTTTACTCCTACAATGGAGATGAATCCAAAATCACATAGTGAAGTCCGTCTTGCCGTTGGGTTGTAGAGAGAACCAAAGAAATGGACACACATACTCGAAAACAACAACAAAAAAAAAACAAGATGATTATTATCTTTGGGCATAATAATATAATTAGTGCCTTGGGTCTCTTTGACATTGAGCATAATTTAAATAAATAGGTACATCAGATTATACGTTAATTAAAGTAATTATACGGTGAGGAAAGTTTGAAGACCATAACATTGAAGTCTATATCAACCCGTAATCTAACAAGAATTACTATTAATGATTATTCCTTAGATGAAAACTATGCCTAAAAATCAAATAAAAATTAAGATCAAAAATCATTTATTCATGTAGGTATCAATGCACTTATGCACGTAATTTATTTTATCTACCCCCGTTTCGTAAAGGTGCTTTAATATGGAGGAGAAGAAAGGGGAAAGAAACTTTCTCGCACGTCTTAACTAATGTATACGTTACCCTTACCTGTGCAATAAAGCTGAGCCGTCAAAAACATGATTAAACCGTGATGTACCAACTTTATTAGACCCAGGACCATTGCGAAGTAGAGTGCCGCACACCCAAGACGGAATTTCTCCTAAAACATTTTATAAACACGGTATTTGTTGGGGACAAAAGTAATCTTACTATACGTGGAACCAGGATTTTACAGTTACAGAACTGACAGATGAATGATAAAAGCATTCAAATTCAAAGCATTCAAATGTCCAAAAAAATATCTTATGTGCAGTTACAGGTTTATTGTAAATACAATAAATATTTATTGTCTCCAACCATGTGAAAAAATATGGTCCAGACTACCTGACGTCAGAATGTCTGACCACTTTCTTTCATGATTTTTCAATGCTCGTCGAGTTACTAATAAATTTAATTTAGGTATCAAATATAATTAAGTTAGGTACCAAAAAGGTACTCAATATAAATAGTCTCCAAACAAAAAATTTCGTACTTGGTCCAAAATTTATTTTAGATTTTGATAAAGCAGCTCCTAATATTACATAGTAATACATCATATTATTATACTTGTCGACGTTATCGATACAAAAAATATCGTACCTGTATGTACTTAATACGTACGCAACCGGAGTTAATTACGAATGAAATATTATCATACATTAATTATGATAAATTCCACGCCGATTAGGGTAAGTTTTTAACAAGGTTTAGGTTTTATTAAGTTGGGAAAGCTTAATTTTATAAATAATTTAATGTGTATTTAATATACAGGGTGGCCATGCAGCGGACGTAGGTAAAAAGCTAAATTTTAGATACCTCACGGTAAGTAGTCTTCGAATCCCCATGTATGTTAGCCGATTATATAGCGTAGGAGTAATTGTTTAATGTTTTCATACATTATCTTAACCTTACACTGGTTTTCAATTTTTTGCTCATTCTATTGAACATTTGTATTTAATTTTGGTACTAGTTTATCGACGCCTACGAGGTTATTTTATTTAAGCTCCCGGTGACACGTGACAATACATACAAACACACAAAATATATTGTCCTCTTTCTGGCGCAAACAGGTAAAATACAAAAAAAAATAAGTTGTTATCATTAGGTACCGAGTGCGCAACCGGTAGAAATACAAAGAAATAAATTACAACATTATCAGTACTAAAATTGTAATTATTGCAATTTATTTCACAAGCAATTGTAACTGACACTACTTTTAATTTTTTCATTAATTAAAAAAAAAATTAGAAGTATACAGAAATTTATTTTAACATTAAATTGTTGTTTATTTTTTAATTTTTTCTAATTGTGTCTGTCTTATTTTTAAATCGATAATTACAATAAAAAGACATTGTAAGATTTTTTACTTTATAAATCACGAGGAAAAAAACGAGGTTTACCTGTAATTTCCCCCTCCAACGGTTCATTGATCTCTTGTTCACAGTTTCTCAGCCAAACGTTGAAGTCACAGTTGGGATATAACTTGTCGCCTTGATCAGTCGCCATTGCTGAAATAATATAAAGTAACTAAATAACTTTACACTCTACAGGTTTAACGTTCGTAGTACCGAAGCCATGTAGTTCTAATGCCATCGCGTTAGTCCCTGGCTCTATTGTTACGAAGTATATTCCCTAGACAATGTATTGTTGTTGAAACGGATCTATTTTTCAACATTCAGTCTCCGGAAAGGAACTTGTTTATAATAGAATAGCAGACCTCTTTTTTAGGGTTCCGTAACTAAAAGGTAAAAACGGAACCCTATTACTAAGCCTCCGCTGTCTGTCTGTCTGTCACCAGGCTGAATCTCATAAACGGTGATAGCTAGAAAGCTGTTTTTACAAATTATGTATATCCGTTGCCGCTATAATAACAAATACTAAAAATAAAAAAATGAAAATATTAAGAGGGATCCCCATACAATAAACGTGTATTTTTTCGTATTTTTGCTTAATATTAATAACGACAACAGGTAGACGCTTAAAATTTTCACAGAATATATAGTTGTATGTTACCTTTCAAAATAAATAATAAACTAAAAAATAAAGCAAATATTAAAATTTCCTATACAACAAACGTATTTTTAAAGCAATTTTTTTCTCGATCTTACTAAACAGGTAAAAACTTAAATATTAAAAATAAGGAAGTATTTATAAATATGACGATGATGACACGGAACCCTTCATGCGTGAGTCCGACTCGCACTTGACCGATTATTTTTCGTTCTTTTTTTGCTTCGTTACCCACGAACATCCTGTATGGTTTACTTTGGTGTTACTTACAATCTATTAATTAATATTATCATTTTAATATAGTCCACTACTCGTTGTGTTTAGACCTTGACTTTCGAACTTGACTACCAGAGTACACTATACAAACGCATCTTATAACAAACTTTTAGTGGGATAAATACTAACTAAACTACTAATATTTACTAAAAGGACTAACCTGCTCTTACAGCAGGTACTAAAATCTGCAGTGCCTTCACTAATGATAAGTAATTATCATTAACGGTAAGTAGGTAATTATCTCACTAACACCTACTGCTAAGCCCCTATAATCCTTCTTGAGGTTTGTCACGATATCCATAAGTGGCAGGGGATAGTAACACTGCAAGCTCGTTTGTTAATTAAAAAGTAAATCTTTGTAAGGGCTTACTACAATATTTCAATTAAATTGATAGTGAGATATCAGTAACATCGCCTTATTTATTTTTCAAACAATAATTTACTATGAATTATTCATCATTGTAAAAAATATCACCATAACAATAAGTTATTTACGGGTTTTCTTGCACGATATAAACTTGTACCTATAACTATAGTACTGATTGTACTTTACAAATACTCAAAAAAGTGGAAAAGAATACAGTTAATAAAAAAATTCTTAATTTATTTGGCCTGCCACAAAGCAAATTATTGGGATAAGCAGGTATCTGGGGGCACGGTAGTGCCCCTGCCAAGTCGAGCAAAAAAAAAGCGGCAAGGCCGCACCATTCTTTTCTCGAAGCATTTCAGGCCATTTTCGCTATGCTATAACTTCGTTTGGGATAAAACTAGAAGCCTGAAATTTTGGCAACCAAGCAGGAATTGCATAAACACGTTATTATTCAAATTTCATTTAATTTAAACCAGTAGTTTAGGAATTATAACGAGTCAAAGTTTCTTAATTTTGTTACTGACTCACTGACGATCATCAAAAGTCAAAGGCACTTCTAGCAAACATAGAAGCTATACAATTAGTGTTTAGTGTATGTATAAAGGGAAAACTAAAGTATTTTTCAATTTCCGTCCAGTGTTGTAAATACATCAACTGCATAAATAATTTTGTAATCCCATTTATTATTTCGTGTAAAGCTCAAACAAGTTGCCCGGTCGAACAATGCCGCACAAAATCGCTTGGTGTCAATTATTAGCAATTACAATTTACTATAAAATAAATAAATATAAAAATTCTTACCTCCTCAGCAACATGTAACAAAATGTACTAATTGATAGAAATAAAATATTTTTGTATATCACCAGTAAAAAAATAAAAAAATTACAGAAAAAACTTCTTAATATATTTCACGAAAACTATAAATGCGTCTTTATTTTATAGACGCGTAATAAATAAAATAAGTAAGCAAAAACAGCAAATTGTATATATATCTGCTTATCATTATCATGTTGCAATTTGGGGAGGTCAGGGACAGATAGCTAATTGATCTTATTAAAGATCAATATAATAATATAAAAACCTATTGTCCGTATATTTGCCAATGAACTCCACCAAAACACTATTAAACGCCCGCGGCGCGTCGCATGCGGGGAAGTGGTTTTAATTTTTAATTAAGGTATTGGATTTATCCCAAGGGAACACATTTCTAATATTATTTTATGACCTAGAATCAGGGCAAATCCAAATATGCAAGCATCCAAACATCTTTCAGAAACTTTCACATTTATAATGTTTAGGTAATAGTTTTTGTGGTGTATTTTAAGGGGATGAATTTGACTGATGGTAAGAAATCACTGCTACCAATGGACATTACAACACTAGGTATACGAAAAATGAAGGTTGGTAACCGATGTGGAAAAAAATTTATGTAATACAACGTCTGCCGAGTCTTTTACTTACATAAGTAGAAGATATTTATTTTTAAATTAATCTCTCTTCGCGACAGATTGTGAAAATAAATATCTAGTTAATGCGATAAACTTTATTTCACATTCAAAGACAAAATAAAATTAGTAGTTATTTAATAAGTTGACAACTTGTAGAGCGCAATGATTTAATCGTATCTTTTTTTGGTGTGGTTGCGTGTTCTTGTATTTCTGTAATGGTACCCACGACAAAGAGAATCTTAATGTTAAGCTATGAGTTGTAAGCGTTTATTTGTTATGTTTAAATTTCACTTAACCACACTAATAACAAATACTCAAATAAACTACATTTTATTCATAGAACATAACTTTTATTAACTTAAATTGTATTTACTAAAAATAGATATAGATAATGAAAATAGACAATACAATCTGAATATTTTAAATTGGGCTCCTACCTAGAATACTGGCTGCATTTCTCCGCTGAATTGCAAAACTAATTCGTTGAACAAAATACATCGCTACCGGCCATCTGTACTCCCGAAGCGCGGATGAATCGTTTATTTTTAAATGTTAAATATAGACTTATTCGTTCCTTTCTTTATAACATTGTTTGAGTCAGCCGCCAAACGACTCGTTGAGTTCTTACTGGGGACTTGAGTGCCGAAATAAGCTATTACAACAGGTGACCATCTGTCTTCAAAGGGAACAACACATCTTTTGACCAACTTCGAGTGAAACTAGTACAGACATTATTAACCGGACTACTAATATTTACTAACAGGACTTATCTTCACCAATAGCGCTAACTTGTTCTTCACTAATGAATGATAAACTAATTTTCTCATTACATCTAATCACAAAATTAAATCAATTTTTTTCGTCATTTTGGCAGCCCTACGTATTATAGTTTAAACATAATAATTGTATAATTGCCTAAGATTTTTTTTTTACAATTATCATAACTTTTTTTTCACATTTAAGCATAAACATATTATGTATCAGATATTGTCATTATTTTCCCCAACCTACTCCGTGATAATATGTATAAATCAAAAAACAAATGTATTAAAAACAAGTCAAATATTCTCAGAAAATATAATTATACCAATTACTTAGGATTTTTAGTACCTATTACAAAAACTGACCTCTACCGCTTTTTAATTGCTTTAATTGAAATTAACGTTTAATAGCATTATATTAACTAAATATTATAAAAAGAATAATTTAATAAAAAAACACAAAGAGCTTCTTTATTATTTTTTTTATTTTGTTGTTTACATTTTACGTTTAGTTTCTTTGTCTGGTAAAAACCATCCGTGCAAGCATTTAGGCACTGGCGAGGGCGTGCGGAATCGTGCGCGTGCGAGTTCGCACATCGTGCGTGCGTCCAGCACTAGCAGTGCGACTTCGTGCGCTTCCGCACTCTTTGGTGCGCATTCCCGCACCATAGCTGAAAGTAGCACGCCGTCATCTTCTTCCTATGATAAGTGAAGATTTAACATTTACCTATGTATTAAAAGGCTTTTACATTAAAGGTAAGATTTTGGACACTTATTTAAAATACGTATGAGTTTGAGATTTGGTATTGTTAAAATTAAATGAAAGAAGTGCTAAATATTTGATTTACAATATAAAACTAAAATTCTACTGCCATATTACATTTGATTAACAGATATATTAGACAAAAAAAGCCTCATTGTGAGGTAGTTGACGTGGAAATTAATATCTGGTAAGTGACTAGAATCATTGTTTGATATAAAGAGTTATAGTTGAACTGTGACCACCATTCGGGTCATCTAGTTTTAATATTTGTGTACACGTATATTTAAAATATAAACAAGAATCGAGGAAATAACTTTAATCCGATAACCCTTATCATAATAATAAAAAAATCAACATTAAAAATAATTTATTCACATAGGTATCAAAGTTACACTTATGCACGTCATTTTTTGAATCTACTCCCACTTCGTAAGGTGCTTTGACATGGAGGAGAAGAAGCGGGGAAAGAAACTCCCCCGCACATCTTTTTTTTTTTAAATTATAATACAATAGACGTTTTACAAAAAAAAAATCTAACCTTAACGGAACTGGATGCCGAACTACTCATATCCAAGCATCTTTGTCATTAATATAGTCTTATGTTAATGAAGAACTAACCTTTGCATCAGGATGAGGTACAAACACCGCCTCTCCCGGTGACCAACCCGCTTCATACCATAACTTCTTTTCTCCGGTATTTACATCTACTTTTATTAGCTGTAAAAAAAACGGAAAATAAACACACGAACACGCACACTCAGCAGCAAAACTCCTTAAGCTACAAAACTATGGACAAGCATTAAAATGGATGTTATAAGCTCCACAATTTGTAGCACAAATATTTTCTAAAGCTCCATGATTTATAGGCAGGACAATGAAAATTTCTCTGGATTTTGATAATGCACTAAATATAATATATTTCGAAGTGATTATAAAGTTATTACCGGACAAGCATGAACAGTATCCGTATCTATTCCACATCCATAAAAATACCGGTATGGAGACCCTGGAAAAAGTTAGAATAATCATTACCCAATTTTCTCATACAAATTGTCGACTTTGCAAATGAATTTTATGATGGTAAGCTTTGGTGTATGTATTATGAAAAGGCTTATAACATCCGGTCTCTCGGCATTGGGGTCACCAACACTAGTCCGTACCTATACAAGACATAATATACCTACCAAAACAATCACATGAGTAACAGCCATATATAGTTAGAAGTCAGAATCATCTACGAGTAGAACAGTTGTTAAAAAGGATAAAGAGGCAACTACAATAGCTACGACGTCTTAGAAACAGCATAGAATTACGCTTTACCGAGTGTAGCGATTAAAGACTATAGGACCATTTAGAATAGCGCAATTTGGATAAGGGCCCGTCTATTAATCACGTGATGTTTTTTTGGTATTTTTAATCCCCTACCCCTTGGTGATATATGGTGAGGTTTAATACTAACCCCCCCCTCCTAAATCAGGTTAATTTTAGTACCTACAAATAATCTTAAGATTTTTTTTTATATCGATACAAAAACAGGTATAAATAAGGTTTGCGGACAAAAAAACTAGTGATATATTACTAGACCCCCTTGTTTTATTCGTGATATTTTGTAGCCCCCTTTTCGTGCCTCACATGATTAATGGACAGCCCCTAAGTTCTGCCCAGCTGTATACTTATAACGACCAAAGACAGGTTTATAATACCATTGTATTTTAAATAATTGATCGTCGGTTGTTCGCAACCTACGTCAACCAAGATATTGGCTCTCAATATCGTCCCCGCTGGAGCATTTAGTGGTATCTCGATTCTTTTAGGTCTACTGCGGCACCAAGTTGCGTATTGGTCGTTGGTTTGCATTCCCTGTAAAATACACGTCGGTAAGTACAATAAAATTACAATTTTAAATTACATTTGCCAATATAATTTTATAGGTTGGTGAAAGAAATCATCGTGGGGAAACCTGTACAACCTATACATTTCTTAAAGGTTTCTGAGGTCTGCCAATCCGCTCTTCATCAGCATGGTAGGCCATGGTCTGTGTCTATACATATAGATGAGACACTAACCCAGGGTTTCATACGCATTCATTCGGATATAGATGTCCATAGGAGACACTGGTAAATTACCATCTTGTTTGTTAGCTTTTCCCCTCAGATCACATATCCTAAAATACTTAAGTATTAAAATTTTTGGACGTGTGTTAACAACCAATATTACCTCAATAGCTTCAACATACATGGCCTCAATAATCTTCGGATCCTTGTACGTACACAGGTCAACGAACAGCGTCCCATTGTCTTCGAAGCTGTTGATAATGTGGAAAAACATCAGAGTCTCTACCCGATAGCGCTTTATCTTGCCGGTTTTACGATTCACCAGTACTATGCAGGTCTGTAAGATTACATGTAGTTTAAGAATTTTGGAATTTTGAAGTGTGTGGATCCATACAACAACCTGAACTCCAAGCCTAACTAACTCATAATTATTGTATGTACAAAGATTAGGTTATAAAGACAAAGAAACTAATAAACCTATGGCACTAAGTCGAGTTTTGATACGAGTATAACCAATTTAGTTTTGGAGCTCTCGTATAATGTTCACAGATCAAAAAATATATAGACGCAGTCTTCGGAACAAAGAAGCGTAGTAGGAAAAAAAATTACGTTAACAACAAATGATAACGTTTCCCGGGGCATTTCTCGGTAGTCCGTGCTTAGTGACACGTCAGTTCGTAAAAAAAAGAAAAAAATTCACCTCACTTTTTTGTTCTGAGCACTGAGTCTATTATATTATTTGGTCTGAGGGTATGGTATTATAATATGGACCGAGCTAACCTACTACATTTTTTTTTATTGACCTCCATATTATATCTCCTAACACTGCAAATATAATACTGCCTGTAATGTATAATAGATAACGTATTGTCCGCTTGCTTTCTACTAATATTTAAAATACCCGCACCGCTTCAACTTCGAGTATTAAAAACTTATTTTACAGCTTAAGACATACCTCTTCATCAGGATACCATTTGAGGCAGGAAGCAATCGAATCCTTGCGAATCTGATTCCGTAGAAAGCTAAACAGAGATAATGAAAAAGGTTGTTCAACTAATACGAAGTAATTATCTGTCATTCCTGAAAAAAAAACGCGTTTATCTTTATAAATGTTAACCAAGTTATGAAAATTACATGGTTTTAGAGAAATGTAATATTACCAAATGAATGCATATAAGATGGGTGCATTGTCCATCGTGGAGATATAGAATGTACTATATGTGCTTTCTTAAACATGTCACCTGGAAATTAAAATATAAATGAAAATATAGATGAAAATTTAATGATAGATCATGTGTAAATTATATTTTAAAAGTTACTGCCTTTTTCCGCTTACCCCAGTCACGGTTTAAAAAAGAAAAATCTACATTTAAAGCTTCAAAGTAATATAATGATAATACCTTTTGCACTGTAGGGAAACTTGACAATAACATATTGTAATTTTCCCTTTGATTTCCCCATGCCGAGATTGTAAACATCACCTGAATAAGCAAAAAAAATGTAATAAAAAAACAAGGCTTCAATGAGAAATAATTGCTTATAATTATGATTTACTTAAAACTGTTTATCAACTTAAACCTATACATAAAATTCTAAGTTGGGGGAAAGGGGGCTCTGTTTGTCTGTGTGTTTGAAAGAGCATTACGCCACAACGGCTGATTTGACAGAACAATGGATGAAATACATAAATAATCCTTAACTCGGGGCGTTATTTAGGATTTATTTTATTTAAATCAGTCCGCTCTATCAAAAGTTACTACAATTTAAAATTTGTATCGGACTTATTTAACTGACGTGACTGACAAACGTGGTCAGCCATATTAAAAAAACATACAACAGATAAAAGGTACACCGAGGCGAAGCGAAGGCGGGTCCACTAGTAATGAATATAATTAATTTATTGAATTACCATTTGGCATAACATGTGGATGAGCAGTGTGATTTACAACAACAGATTCTCTTAAATCTTTTCTATCAATCGTTTCCAGTGTTACCGGATCTATTCTGTAAAGGAATATCAATTTAGAATTCATTTTTTAAATTACAATTTTTGAAGAAATTCTGGGGCCAAAACCATGACGAAAGGTTCAATGAGTTGTCAACAGTGATGATTTTTTTTTATTAAAGTTTTTCGTTCAGTTATCTTACCGATGGATTACCGCAGCTTCAGTTAATGTGTACATTTCATCTCCAAACGGATATACTGATATTACAGTATTATCAGTCAAGTATCCACCTATTTTGAAAACTGACGCAAATCTAAAAAATAACACAATTTTAGACAAATCGTCAGTTTACGAAAATAGTGTTACAACTCAAAATTGTTAAAAATTTAAGCTTAATATTGGTGCGAGCACAAAACCAGGCACCCAGTTACGCTTATATGTTAAATGTATCTGTATATTCGTATTTGTAACTATTTATTACAGAAAACAGAGTCGATCTCGTTAAGACACTAAAATGTAGTTTCATTATTTAGACGATTTTGGAGTATTTATTTTTATCGTAGTAAAAAATTTAGGCGCCATTGATCCCTCAACTTCAGGTTCTTTAGATACAAAAACACTTTACAGAGAAACAGTTAGTGAATAGCAATAAAATAATTTCCTTGTCACATATAGAATAGAATTGCTGCGAACATATTGCAAATAGAATTCGTTAGGCGTTTAGATGTTAATTTTCGAGTTAATGCAGCAGAGCTTATTGATCCCCTTTAAAAAGTATAAATACTAACCTGCTAAATATTGATTGGCAAGGATCCGGCATAGCTTTAGTTCCGAACTCTGTGAAAACTATTCGATTAGCACCCCGGTTTTTTTCCCACGTGTTAGAGCGAACAAAACGACATTGATATGTTACACTTCCATCCTTGATGTGAAATCTGAAATATGACAGTATCTACTTAATTATCGAAGATCTTTTATTTATTCTTAACCTGCAACTAGTTGTCAAACTATTAAGTATTAGGGTTGTTTGTGAGAGGTCCCCAATTGTCTACCCTGTGATAGACGGACGAATGGAAAGACAGAGAAGTCTTAGTAATAAGATTCTATTAACACTAGTAAGAAACTGATCCTTCAAAAAGACATAAAAGTAAAATGAAGAGGATATCAGAAAGCAGAAACGCAGGCAGCAAGTGATTACAGTTTCTTAAGTCTAGCGTTAAAATCACGGAACATCTGACTAACACACTAGTATAATTATTACACAATATGATTATACATCTTTATTCTTACGACTTGTAATAGGGTTGCCAAATACGGATTTACAATTTTCCTGACATTCCTACCAGGGTAACATTCGGTAATTAATATTTAAATCTGTGTACGTGTCGTTCATTTCTGAGATAAAAAACTAGGGTAAATGAAGGATTCGAAAAAAGCAACTACTGTAAGGTTTAAAATTTCTAGGATTATTCGTTGGCAACTTTAGTAACTTTATAGAAAAAATTGTGTTCTGAAGAATTTATTTTTACTTCCGTCTTCTTTCACAGCCACTCCTTTGGAGGTCAAATTCCTGAAAAATAATGTACTTTCCTGAACACTGGATTTTCGGTTATTCCAGCTATTTAGCAACCCTACTTCTAAATCAAGCTTTACAAGGTTAGATCTTACAAATACGATAACCTTTTTGCGAATAAACACAAAAACGTATATAAACACATGCACACCATCATTTTATTTAACATCCTAATGATTTATAATCACCTGTGCATCAAAGCAGAACCATCAAAGACGTGATTAAATTGCACAGAGCCAATTTTTATGGAGCCGGGGCCATTTCGGAGCAAAGTGCCGTTCACCCACGACGGAATTTTACCTGTAATAAAAGTTGATTTGATGACTTTGTATTTTTGATAGACCTAGAAAGAAGGTATATTTGTATGTTTGCAAGTATAATTAGTTTTTTTAACTTGTCATATTTTTGAAAAAAAAACATTCATTTTAAAAGCAGTTTTTGTAAATATTTAAACATTAGTATAAACGTGTGTGATTTCCGTTACAAGATAAGGTTTACGTAACACAGCATGCTAAATAGGAAAAATGATAAAAGAAGGGTTTGTGTGCATGATTGTGCATATTTTTGACGGCTAGTGGCCTTATCTTGAAATCTTGAACGACCTGATGGGTTATTCCCATTGGCTCCCATTCCCGTTCTCACCCGTCGCACTAGACCCCAAAAACGATTAATTTGATTTATACTTTATTAGTACTTTTACCTTATTTTTACAACGTGTACACTCGACAGGAAAAGTGCTTTAAAGTATGATAATGTTTCTTGTAGGTGGTAGCTACCACTATATCAGCCGTATAATATAATCAATAAATATTTATTTTAATTTGATGCAAGCATTTTGTTTCTTTTGTAAGAATTTTTTACGCTTAATTCGGGCCCCCCAACTAATTTTTGATACAGGATCATTCTCTAGGATTCCGTCTCATAGGTTCCATGGGCACTGTAACACCCAGACCAAGATCAAGGATAAACTCAGGATACTTAGAACGATAATTCAGCATGGTAATTATCCGTCCGCCATTGTTAAATTTTTACTTGTAAGACTTTTTCTCATAACTGTACTTTTAAGCAATGTTTACTTTTATTGCACTTAATCTGTCAAATAGGAATTCGGGGTCTAGTGGGACGGGTGAGAATGGGAATGGGAGCCAACGGGAATAACCCGACCTGATACTTCAAAGGTCAATTAAAATTGTTTGTCTTGATTGTTATTTTTTGATAATAGTCTTTAGATCATGTATGTCTTCGGGTAACAGAAATTTCCGACATAGTGACAGAGTATATAAGTTTCCTTAATAATGTGAAAAGTCCTACAGCATACTACACTTACTAGTTTTCTAACATAGAATTTAACCCATATCAGAGAGGTCAATTGTGTTAATAAAATAAATATTACTTTACCTGTTATTTCTCCCTCCAAAGGATGGTTTATTTCTTCCTCACAAGATCGAAGCCAGACGTTGGCATCACAGTTAGGATATAACTTTTTACCCCCATCCATGTTTGATAAAAGTACCTTAAGTAAAAAATATGAATAAATATAGTAACAATAAACAGTAACAACAAACTTTTGGCTAATTTGAATATTAAATAACAAGTTTTATCAGGATTACACATGTTATGGACACAATGTTACAAATTTAGCGCGAATGCACTAATATCAGCGGATTAAATAACTCAGAAACAATAAATACTTTTTTAAGACAACGTAATTTAACTCAAACACAAAGATAATATTCACTGCAAAACAACGCTAACTCAAAAAAATATTTTAAAGATACTCACGGGTAAAAACGAAGTAAATGATAACAATTTTCAAACACGAGGCATTTTTTGCTGTAAAATAAATATAAAAAAAAACTCAGGTTTACATATTATTTAAAATTATAAACAAAAATATTATTTTCTACACACGGAGTGCGTTAATAAACGTCACTTTACTCTGAAAACTGGTTATATTGTGCTTTGTGGTTGAAAGTAAGTATGCTAAACTTATTATGTTATATCCGTTGATGTGAAGGTCCACAACGAAAACCGTTTGAATTATTTGTATAACAGCATTTTATATCTTCAGATTGATAATAAAAATGTATAGTAAATTGTAGAGTAAAAAATGTCATTTTGTAGCAATAAACATTTTTTTATTTTTTTTACGTGAACACATAAAAATTGTGACTAAAATGATTGCTTTTACACTATAAGCAACTCTTTCGAGCTCTAGTTTTGAGTGTTTAATTGACACGTAAGAATAAATGGGTTACCAACTTATAGTCCCAATCTTTAATAAATGGGGTAGTAATTAACACCAAAAATCATCCACAACGCGTTGAGAAATTGATTGTAATATAACAAACATTTCTTAGAATTACAAATATTCTGGACTATAATTATTTCAATATAGTTTTAGTTATTGTAACTGATGTTAGTTACTTGCATTTTTTGTGCGAGTGCATCGCAATATCAAAGGTCATAGCAATTATCTGGTTGATCTTGAACTACTTATGTTGTACAGATAATTTAAAAAACAATTGCAACACCAAAAACATGTAAAATGAAATACTAAGTCAGTAAGATACCATTTATTTTTTCGAATACATAAATACATTTAATTAACATCTTTGAGACAATAATCCTATTTTAAAACTACAAAAATAAATAATTAGGTAGTTAAAATTATGTTAACTTATATGAACTTAAAAGTAACAAATTATATTTGAACACAATTTTATGAAATATGTATATCCGTATAAATAGTAGGTACAAAGAGAAAGTTAACAAATAAAATGTTTATTACAACCACTTTAACATACTAAAGATAACAACAGATAATGATTAAGTAATATAATTATATATTTTTTAAATAGTCAAATTTTTGCGATTTTTCTATAATATTCGAATACCTACACTCATAAATCACACTTATGACAATAAATGTCTGCTGGCACAATACTTAATTTTCAGACAAAAATCTAACATCTTAAGTTCTTACTGACACTCATTAAGAGAAAAAGAAATAACCAACTAAGTAATAAGCCTAATGAGAAAAAATCTAGAAAATTCTATCAGAGCATTGATTTATACACCAGTTGCATTCACATTTTGAGATCTGACATTGATTATATTTAACTAAAATATTTTCCTGTTACACAGTATTAGCACATTATAAAGTTCAACACATCATTCAACTTTCTGACTTGCTGGGATCGAACACATACAAGTATCTAAGTCATTGAACAACGATAAGGTAATACAAACATTGTGCCATATGAATAATCAAAGTACCATTATTATAATGCACAAAAAAACTAATGGACATTTTGCCAAAATCCAAGATCAGAAAAGAGTATTTAAAGTTTAGTGAAACATTGTGAATAATATCTAAGCCCTATGTTTATCTTAGTCTTAGTAACACACTAAAAATATGCTAATAAATCACGTAGTTATATTTAAAAAAGTTACAAAAAAAATTAGCACACTATTGTTTTAAAGGTGCAAAATATGTATGATCAAAGTTTACGCGCGGGCAGGCAAGAACCATCCGTGCAAGCATTTAGGCGCCGGTGAGGGAGTACGGAACATCGCTCTAGCTCGCTCACACAGCGTGCGCGCATCGAGCACGAGTAAAGCAAGTACACACGAAGTGTCAATCTCCTGCTCTCCTCCGAGGACTAAAGCGCTAAATAACACGCCGTCATCTTCTGCCTGGGCATGAAAATATGAAAAAAAAATTAATTACTGTAAAAAAATTCAACATTTTTCGCACAGTATTGGGTTGGCAACTAAGTAATTGTAGTCTTTATAATCGGTATTCTTAAAAGCCGTAGTCAATTAATTACCAATCTTATGTTCTTCTGTATATAAAGAATAAGAAAATTTAACAAAAAATTGGTTTTCAAACCTAGATTTATCTATGAATCGTTCCAATAACTAGTAATTACCTTAGCATCAGGACTGGGTACAAATACAGGCTCACTAGGGTACCAGTTTTTATCGTACCACGTCGTCACTTCACCTGTCACGGTGTCTACTTTGATTATCTGAAACACATTTCAGAGATCTGGTACAATAGTGCAATAACTCAAAAAATTCAAATGTTCAGCAGAGACATTACAATCTATACTACAGAACAACGAATAATACTAACAGACAGTATTTCTTCCGTTATCTATATCCATTCTGTCTCTTCAAAATACCGAATAGAGGCATAATGCAAATAAGTGAAAAGAAAAATAAAGACGGAACTTCAATATGTATAAAAAGTATGTCTTAAAAAATAAAGCTTACCGCTCCTGGATTTTCTGCATCCACATCTGAACTAATAGCCCAGAAATACCGGTACGGTTGACCTGAAAAAAAATTTTAAGAGTTGTATTCATCTAAGAATTTAATCTAAGAGACCAAGACGCCCCAACAAATTGGGTTTGCGTAACGCATATTTATTTACATTAGTAATTATGCAAAAATTTGCTAATAATTTCACTTCAGAGGATAAAATACATTCGTATTAAGATTAACGGTAAAAAGTAAAAACACATTTCTGGGTTACGATATTATATGTAGAGGGGTACTTAACAATCTACGCCGTAATACTCATGATTTCTACGTAATAAGCTATTCTCTAACCATTAACCAAGCTGTAATGTATCCGGGGGGTCTCGCAGCCGATGTCAGCCAAGAGTCTGGATGTTACCCTGGTCCTGGCCGCCTCCAGGGGTAACTCCAGCCTCCTGGGTCGAGCTCGGAACCACTCCGCATAGTCTGCGTTAGATTGCATACTCTGGAAGACATTTCTTATTATTAACATCATGGGGGTCACCACATTCAAGAGCTCGTGTAGTATGATCAGGTAAGTAGTATAGTCATAATGTCATAATAACAATTTCGAGAAAGTATGAGGGAACACACGAATTATCGGTTTAACTTTATATTTCAAATATCACTGTGATTACAATCCATAACTGTCTCATTGCTGGGCTCAGATCTCCTGTCATAATGAGAGGGATACAAACAGGTCATAGTTACCACAGTGGTCAAGTGTAAATTGACAGACTTTACACAACTTTGAAAACTTTTTGGCGAACCCTCAGTTGTGCAATAATCATTATAGATATAAAGAAGTACATGCCTTGATATTTTAAAAAATGCACCCAAAGTTGAACTCTTAAGTTAATAACATAGTAGATAGGAGTACGTCAAATGCTTCTTACCTCAATCGCATGAATATACATAGCGTCCAAAACCTTCGCGTCTTTATACGTACAGAGATCCACCACAACTCTGCCGTTCATTTCAAAGCAGTTGATGATGTGCAGGAAGAATAACGGATCAGTTCGGAACCGTCTTACTTCTTTACCAGTTTGTCGACAGATCAGTACTACGTGCGTCTAAAAGAACAGATGAAATTAATTTTTAAAGGCTTATTTTTCGTGTACCTACTTTATAGTCAACAACACCAACACAACAACGCACACATAACAATACTTATCCTAATTCCTATGTGAAAGTTTGTAAAGATATTCGTACGTACGCTCTAACCGTTGAACGGATTAAGTTGAAACTTGGCACACAGATAGTTTGCATCCAGGAATAGGACATAGGATAGATTTTATCCCTATTATAAGTTCCCTTGAGATAAATCCAATATTTTTTAACTACTCTTACACGGGTGAAGCCGCGTCGTTTAGTAATAATTTAATTAAAGGATAGACGAAAAGACGGATCTAGACCAGAAACAGAAAGTCATAACTCAAAAATTATGAATTCTTACGTAGGACCTTTTGGCCGGTAACTCATTAAGATGACAAGTGTAAATGAGAATATTCTACCGACCTCCTCTTCAGGGTACCATTGAAGACTGGAAATCAAGGGCTTGTTGAGGACGTGGTTCCTCGCCGCGCCACACACTGATACTGCTAATGGTTGTTCCACTATCACGAAGTAGTTCTCGGTTATTCCTGGAAGATGATAAAATTATGTACCTATTGTTATTCCTTTTTTAAAAAGATGTGCGGTTGAGTTTCCTTCCCCTTTCTGCTCCTTTATAATAAAGCACCTTTACGAAACGGAGGTAGACTCAAAAAAAAATTACGTGTATCTTTGATACGTACATGAATAGATAAATGTTTTTTTTTATTAGTGGACATTCGTTAATTAGAGGCGTTATGACGATTTTCTGCCCTCCTTTCCCTCCGTGTAAGATGTAAGATTTGACTCAATCCAAATTCTGATCCTTCAATCTGACGAGAGATTTAGTACTATTTAATTTAATATTATTTTATTTTTTATTTTCTCGTCACTTTAAACTGTGCAACAGTGTTTCGTTTTAAAGCTTCGATTGCTATCTATTAATGTGTAACATTAAGAACTATTTTGGTTTAGCAAAATGTTTTGCTTTCTTGTAAAATTATGTGGTAGATAATTACGAATTATCTATCTATTCAAAATAAGATTAGGTGAGATTCGAATCGTGATCCTTCTAAACACCTAAGCTTATTAGATATAGATACATATAGACAATACAAAGGTCCATACCAAATGTATGCATGTAGGCGGGATGCAGTGGCCATCTCGGCTTCATGCTACCGACTATACGTGCATTTTCAAACATGTCACCTGAAAAATACGTAGATAGATTTTACATACACGTTTAAACAATAATGTTATCTTTACCACAACTTCAAAGAACTGCTATTCAATTAAAGTTTGTTGGCAATTTCCTCAAAAAGAAGCCAACTTTTAAGAGGACGTCAATTGACTCCATCTATTATTACACTAGCGCCCTCTGAAGATGAAATTAGGTTATAAAAGAGTCAACGCGGATGGCATAGATTAATATGTAATGGCATTCGAACCGTCGACAGGTCGTTATGCTGTCAGGTTTAGAGCCGATTGGGTTAAGTTTTAATTATTGTTAACAAGTTATGTAAATAAACACTACACATATACATATAGCAGAAGACATCAACACACAAAAGTTTAAAATAAAACTGAAATATTTTTATACCTTTTTCTGTGAAAGGAAACTTGACGACAACGTGGCGTAATCGACCTTTTAAGATGGACATCCCGACATTGTACACATCACCTGTGAATATAATCAGAAAGTAATATAAATTTAATATGAATCAGGCGCTGTAGTACGCACTACAAAACATGAATAAAATTAAGAATAAAAAAAAATCTTCGACACATTTTATCATCAGACGAAGATAAGAACACTCGCAGATATGTCACCTTTAATACAAAAAAAAACTAAATCGAAATCGCTTCATCCGTTTGGGATGCCACAGACAGACAAACACACCCACAGACACGTCAATTGTATAAGACCCCTCTTTTTGCGTCAGGGATTAAAAATACACTACAAAATGACTCACCATTCGGCATTACATGTGGATGAGACGTATGATTGACTAGAGCTACTGAGTCCATTAGATTTTTGCGTTCTATCGTGTCCAAAGTGACAGGATCGATCCTAAAATACAATGTTATTATGGATTACAACTTTACTAGCAATCGCCCGCGTAATTTTCCCGTTGTCGCGATATTTTTAATTACTGCTCCTCGCCTATTCATCTTAGCGTGATGTTATAGCCTATAGCCTTCCTCGATAAATGGACTATCTTACAATAAAGGAATTTTTCACATCGGTCCAGTTGTTCCTGAGGTTAGCGCGTTCAAACAAACTCTACAGCTTTATATTATTAGTAAATGAAAAATGTATGAACTTTAAGTTAAAACTGTGCACGGAAATTAACAATGTAACGTCATACTACCTGTGTATAACTGGCCCTTCAGTGAACGCATACATTTCATCCCCAAACGGATACAGAGATATCATTGCATTATCTGATAGAAGTTCTGATGGCTTGAATAGTGAGGCTACCCTAAAAATATAAAACAGCTTAGTATTGACTTGTGTACGAATAAATAAACAAACAAATAGAGCAAGCTAAATAAAATCGTTTAAAAAGAACTGCATTTTTATGCTTAATGACAAAGAATTGCTTATGAGGTATCAAATCTTGCAAACTAAATTTCACCCACTTCCCCGTGTCTGATTGAGCTAAAACTTTACACACTGGTCCAGTCCTGATGACAATGCATGTTTATAATAAGCATGATGCGATACTGCTACCAGGATTGGCTCCAGACGATTGAACTCCTCAACGGTTAACAGTAGGGACTTGAATTTTGCACTTTTTAACTTTTTAGTTCTTTTTCTTATTAATATAAATATCTCTACCTATCAAAGATAGTATGGCAAGGATCCGGCACAGCCTTGGTACCAAACTCGGTGACTACAATTCGTTCAGCGGCTCTATTCTTCTTAAAGGTGTTTGAGCGCAGAAATCGGCACTGATACGTTGCTAGACCATCGTGTATGGCAAACCTGGGAATGAAACTTGAGTTATAATTCGTCATTTCTTCATCCTCATTTTTGTGAGAAGTACGAAAATTCTGTGATGTCACAGGCTGCCAGCAAGTTCCAATTGTATAGGAACCATTGATAGAATAAAGTAACTTGTAATATGGCTGTAAGTTGGATGGATGGCTAGTTATGAGAAATATTCTTGAATACTTTTAAGATTCGGTGGCTAAGTTAAGACGTTGATGTTAATTTAAAAAGGAGATTTATGACCCTTTCATAACTTACTGGGAACTCAGACCAAAAATATATACTTAGACTTAGCCTTCAGATTAAAAATCTGAAACCATCTGCCGAGCAGTGAAACCGGGAAACATTATCATTTGTTAATATCGTTATGTTTTTTTCGACAACATTTTTTTGTTCCTAAGACTGAGTCTATATATTTCTCGGTCTGTGACTGGGACCCAAGGATTATTTTTCCGAAAGTGGCTCGTTTATACGAAGACCCACGAAAACTGTCATCAAGCTATGATTAGATCAGCACTTCTCGCATTTTCAGAGTTCAACTTGCAGCCTTGACCAGGGATAATCGACTTATGACAGTTAGGTACTTAATTCGGATTTGGAACAGTAGGTATTTGTACACGTGCGAAAATATTCGTGAACAATCCAATGACGTTAAAAATTATAAGTATAAAATCGGCCAAGTACGTGTCACTTCGCATACAATGATTGGTTCCGTTTTTATTACATTTTATTCCACCCCTTTTTCGGCATGATATGAACCTAAATACTTATATACTCATACTGATTTACAATGCTATGGTTTTTGAGATAGGTGGAAGATTGACATAAATATGGTATTAAAACGATTCCGAGATTGCTAGGGAACCTTAGAAAGACGTGTACCAAAATAAATTATTGTCTGATGATGAAATATATTATGGTTACCTATAAGTCACCTGATTAGTTATCGTCGTCATATTTGTACAGGAGGTTATCAAAATACTTTTTCTAAAGCTATTGACATTTATTTATAAAAATAGAATAAAAATCTTAAAAATGAAAACGTTAAAGATTTTTAATATGGTCACTTTAAGATATTAGTTAGGTTACATAATTTACGAAACAACTTAAAACAGAAGGTTCTATAAGTAGAGACTGAATATAAAATTAATAACCAACTTGGTAATACCTGGATCTCACAACTTTTTTACAAGAACTGAGTTGCGAGACTTAGTTTTTTTGACAAGTAAGTATTTATTTTTTATGGGATAGACTTAACTAGCTTATGTCCATACCTGTGTAAAAGCGCCGAACTATCAAATAAATGCTTGAATCGCATTGAACCCACTTTGAGCGATCCGGGGCCATTTCGAAGCAAGCTGCCGTCGATCCACGCTGGGATTTCACCTGTGTAAAATGTTACAATACATACAATTTTGTGTAAGAGGGAACCACATTTTAATGTAATAAAAGACGCCATTTAACAGTTATATTTGATACAGAAAGTTGGTAAAAATTTACTACAAAGCTGTTTTATTAATGGCTCTTCAACACTAAACAAAAATCGTAATAAAACTTCAACTTGTTGGTGAATTCGTTGCCTTTTCAGTAATATTGATTAACCTGTAGTCATTGTGTACGATATATTGTTTTTTAACATAATCAATACAAAATATTGCATGTTTACGTTTGTACATACGTTTGTCCTTGAGCTGACACTACTATGATAGACAATAATTTAACGAACTTTAAAAGTATTCCCGATGCAGTTAAATGTAATAATTGTTCTAGAAAATGTCCCAAATTTAAACGTGTTTGGATATAAACTAAACCTGAAGACCACATACCCGATATTTCTCCTTCCAGAGGCTCTGTTACTTCTTCCTCACAAGACCGCAGCCATACTCCAGAATCACAGTTGGGATACAATTTCTCCTCACATTTAGCCATAGCTATAAACAATTTTCCCAACTATTACTTCACACGAAAAGACCCGTCTTGTATTTTACACAGTAAAAAATGTAATCCAATTTACCTGATTTTTTGTTAACAATAAAAAATCACTTAATCACGTCTAAAACTTTTGAATAATTTTTTTTTTACAATTACCTATAGTTATCACTATTTACTTATTGCCTAACTACTCTTATATTAGTGACACAAATTCTGCAGGTAATTTCATAGTTGAATCGTTTAGGAGCGTACCTGACGATGGTTAGTGGTAGACTGAGACAGTGTTAGGGTATAGGGTGGGTTTCGCGACCTTCCAGATGACTTTAGGAGGTGTCCACAGTACTGGCGTGGATTAAAACGTAGCGGAGTTAACGTTAGCTCTAGGGAATATCGTAGCGATTCTAGATCGTTCGTATTTTTGCCCAAATGCTCAAGAATAGTCATAATTATATTAAAGCTTATGTATGTAATATTGACACATATTTTACTTATGTATTGCGGATTATAATATTATTATGTATCGTTAGCTATCTCTATTGTGGAAGAGATTTAATTATGGCAAGCCGTAATAATTCAACTACATATCTGAAGGTTATTTTAACATAATCTACATTTAAGAGCTATTTTTCATAAATTACTTTTACATTTTTTAAACAGAAACAACAATATTGGGATAATTAACGTTGGCGTCCCATGGGTTCACTAATAGCAAACTTAAGATTAAAGATGAAAAATAAATCATTTTCAAATTAATTTAAAATGGAACAAACCCTCAACCTATAGTAACATTGTTGCTAAACGCAATGACGAAGAAAAATTAGGATCTATTAGAAGATCGCAGTATGATTAACGCATCTAAGATGATTAACGTTTACTGCGTTTACAAGGTCCTATTATAGTTGTAAATCGAAGGTCCTTTATGTGTAACTATGGCCAATAGGACCAACAGCAACTTTCTGTCGGAGCAAAAAATCACCAATACCAATTATAGATAGGTATCTTGTCAGAGTTGTCAACATATAAAAATATGGCTTCAAAAATTATAGCGCAGTTTAGTTTCGTTTTTATTTGGTTTTGTTGGCCAAAAATACAGCTAATAGAAAAATCTTTTACAATGCTGCAAAATGCCGCAGAAGTATTAAAAATAATGCGTGAATAATAAGCAAAAGTTTCTTATTTTCAATAAATAGATACATGTATAATTTATGTTACAACTTAAAGTTTAAACTAACAATTATAATATTAAATTTTGAACCTAAAATTCACTCACTATACACACTTACGAGACACTATCAAATATATTTACACTTATATTTCAGACAGATAGAGAGAATTTTGAAGTTAAATTCTGTAAGTCTGACAGTATATTTAGTAAATTGTTGATCGAACGTTCTTAAGAACGAGTAATAGGTGATTAAAACATATGCACCTAGCTACGGCGTAGCAGTTATAAGTTACGTTGCGATACCTACATAATAGGGGACGTTCTTTATACGTCTATACGTGACACTATCAAGGATGGGGGTCGAGTGGAATCTCATCGAATCTTATCCTTAGGACAGGAACGTTTCGGCAGATATTTTGTATTTTTTTGCCACAAGAATTTGCGAGAAAATTTGATGCAACAAGAACTTTAGTGTATTTTTTATAATTTGTCTGTACTAAGACACACATTTAAAAAAATACTTCGTGAGATTGGGGGATAGTTATAGGAGTTGAGCAAAATCTCATGATATCTCACTAAAGGATAGGGTACGTCGAAAAATCCTTACAGACGCTTAATTGGCTACAAAATGGTTATATTTGATGTTTCTATAATACAATCTAAATATTCGCAATGCTATAAAATGTAGTGGTACCTACTTCTTTTCAATGTCAATAACCTACAAACTATCAAATTGGCTGGCTCGCCCCCTATAGGTATTCGTAACATCAAAGATAAGTAGCGGTCGGTAAGTGTATTACGCAATTACGTAGACAGTATGTAAAGTCATGAGTTTATATGGCTCTCTCATATATTATATTTCCATAATATTTATGTTCGAAAAAACTGAATGTACTTAGTAGCGACTAACATTTCGTTTTAAATCACCAAATAGTAGATAATTATTTATAAAACAAAAAATCTGAGTTTATAAAAATTATGTATATTATGTACAGCATAAATCACTCAGACAATGGAGATGAATCCAACATTTCATAATTATCTTGAAATCCATCAAGCCGTTTACGATATAGAGCATGCCAAAGAATTGGACATACATACATACATACGACATATACACACAAACGCTCGAAAAACATTCCCCTCCTTTAGGTGCAGTCTCAGATGCAGTTGGCTAAGAATAAAGTGGTATACCGTATCACTAATGATTTCATTATTATTACTGTCGTTATGTAACATGTTAGTTCCAAATAAACAATTTGCCTTTTAAAGTTTTTAATACTTCTCCAATGCTTCTGACTGTACATACGTTAAACAAGAAACAAATTGGTCAATCAATCCATCAAGGTACCAAGTAGCATTGACCAGTGTAACAAGGTACACGAGTACCCTACAACTCAAGTCTTCACGTGACTCGGAAAACGAGCTCGTCACCTGTTCGTTTCGTTAATTAACTTCGGATTGTACACGTGAAGTGATCTTTGAACTTTCAACAACAGTTGGGATATTATAATTATTAACGACTAAGGGATACCGTGTTTGTAATCAATACTGTACGCAAGTTGG
>LGAG01028697.1:602690-624535 GCA_001278395.1 Lerema accius
GGTTACCGTTACCAGGAAACCAGGCGTTAAAATCTCCGCTCTACATGAGATTAAGTAACTATTTGTTGATATATTTTACCTATTTTTGAACAAAAAAATAAATAAACGCTACAACACTCATACCCCGCAGTAGTATTCCCTGTGTCGCGGGTGGCATGGACAACACAAATAACACATCACTAACACCCATGACCCGAGAACAAACATTTATCTGTCACATAAATGTCTACCCGGAAGGGAATCGAACCCGAGAGCCCTCGCTTCGCAGGCAGGGTCACTACCAACTAGGCTACGGGGTCGTCAAATATATACAAATAATACTCACCGGGTTCTAACTGATGACTATCCAGTGGTTTATCAAGCAGCATTTCTCCAAATATATCCCTGCAGTAGTTAGCAATCTTGGCTTGCTGTCGTGGGTTGCAGTGGTTCTCAAAGCTGAGTATGACTGGATAGTCTGACGTCTTGAACGCACTCTCAGCTATTGCTTCTAACACCTCCCTGGCGTTGATCTCAGGTACGAAGGTGTATCCGTGGACTATGACTGGCTCTTCTGTTCGACCGTTCCAGAAGTCTAGTTCCACACACCTGGACAAGAGTTATTATGTTAGATACTTTGATAAGTATATTGTGGTTTCATACAGTTGTAATTTATTACCTAATTCAAGTGGCGAACTAACAGCTATCTAAAAATGTATGGGAATGACATAAACGACGTCATTTTTTTTTCCGCGCCTAATGTTATTCCCATACATTTTTAGATTGCGTTTGACGTTAGCGTTCGAAGGAAAGGGCATTTCGCTAGAGGCTCAGGTCACTTAACGAACGGTTTCATATTAACAATTTTAATCACGTTAAGTTACAAAATAAAACAAGCAATAATTAATAGAAAAACAAATAATCTGTCAGGTTTAAAAATATTTTTAGAACTTTGGGAGAACAAAATAAAAAAATGTGTAACCTATGCCACTCCCATAATGTCACTTCACCTCACATGTTTAAATCCGTCACACAGTTTAAGCTGTAGAGCGACCCAAAGAAATAGACGTACATACATAACATACATATTTTCAAAAAACATTCCTCCGCCTGGCACACTCTACACAAACTACATTTACATCATAACCATAAAACCAGGTATTCATTTATCAGTAACTAATCCTATGGCCGTTTTAATCGATAGGCAATACCTATCATATCATCAACTTCCCGGAAGCCGATTCTCTCGTGATTAATCACTCACTGTTACAGGGTACGATATTAATATTTTCACATATCGATGAAAGGAAAACAACAGGTTGTATTAGTTCTAACAAGGATTACGGAGCGTGTATTAGTGCGGTTTCAGACTAGACGGTCGTTTCGTCATACGCGCTTACACACTCGCTATGATACGCCCTTAAAAAAAACGCGCGTAAACTGACATTTCGACGTGTTTGCTCGAACCGGTAATGACGTTCTGTCAGTATCAACATTAATACGAGCGTAGAAGCGCGTCAACGCTCGCACAAGTTTCGCGTGTATCAAAAGGCGCGCCTACACGTGCCTACATGCGCTTCCAAAGACCAGCTTAAAGGCGCCTAAAAACGCTAGTCTGAATCCGTCCTTAACGATAATCGTATATTCCGCGTAAGATACTCCTGTATCCCTCGGATATCGATCGTAGCATTGTTTTTCTTTCTTGCTTGTTTGCGGCACCGAGCCCGTGTTATATTGTTAATCTCCCAACAAAATGAGGCGATGGTTAAGTTTAAAAACAAAAATAAAGTACCTAAGCTGGACCGAGTTTAATACATATTTTGTGGTGAATTTAAAATGGACTGAGTACATTATGTGACCCCGATTATAACCGGAAGGTGGGACTTTTTGACAATATTCTCTTTCAGTGCGCTTTTTTTTGAGACCCTACTAGAGTATACATATTTGCAGACATTCGGTTATTCTTCCCTACTTTCACCCCTTAATACAAGTCACCTTTAATACAAAAAAACTAAATTGAAATCGCTTCATCCGTTCGGGAGCTACGGTGCCACAGACAGACAGACTACCCACATACACGTCAAACTTATAACACCCCTCTTTTTGCGTTGAGATTTAAAAATAAGTTACAAAATAACGTTATGGCAAAAAATGTGCGTTATTTAAATGCTTGTACAGTACAAACATAGTAATATTTACCTTTCTCTTTTGCTTTTTCCTTTGCAAAATATAGCAGCTGTTGACTCTAGCATGACATGAAACGTTGAGCCCCGAATGCAAACATTTTTGTCATTTCACGCGATACACAATGTTTTATTTTACAATCGTAGAACACGTCTCAATAACAGAGATATGAAAAATATGAATTGTTTTAGTTAGAAACTTTTACATTTTATTGTTCAGTTTGATCACAGTACAACTTTTCTACATTTTTAGAGATAAAATATGCGTGTACGAGTCTGAAATTTAGCATAGTTAAAGTTTAGAGGAAAAATGGGGAAAGCTATATTTTATGTCACAATATGGTGAAAAATACATTAAAAAAACACGCACTACAATGCGTTTAATAAGACACGTTACACACACCAGATGTGGCAGACAGTTGACGTTAATCTTGACATTAGTCTGCCAGGGAAAGATCAAATAGATTGATTAAAATTAATGTGTTGATTTTATTTCATGGGGAAACCCTAAGTAATGACACATTATTAATGATGGGAATATCCAATTTTGATATTATTAGACTTCAATCGTTAATATACTGAACTATATAAAAACATCCGAATTGATACATACTCTTCAAATATTTGATATTTACTGAAGGTAACTGAACTAGGCATATCATAACACTTAATATACAATCTAACCTTTTTATCTTTAGATAAAAATCATGAAAACACAAAGAAATTGAAACTGCTTGATATATTTTAAGTCAGCATTCAATGTAGGAATCTAAAGGCCTTATTATACCTATTAAATTCTACATCGAGAATCCAAAAACAAGGTATAAATCCCTTTGCACTTTCAAACTATAAATAAATGGTAAATCATCCCTTAAAATTACAAACGTGAAATCCACTGTATATCAACAGTAAGTCTTAGTTACTATCAAAATGTTCTTTATTACTCTCTTGTTTAAGAAAATATTTATATTTACATCAATGATCGGTCATCAATAACGAATTATCTGATAAAGTGGATGTTTTATTAATTCGACGGATCGTCTAGAACGCGTTATATTAATTTGGAGATTTCCTCGCAGCCAATAACAGAGATAACGTTGCGATTAGGTGAACATGACGAACTGCTATAATGAGTGGTCAGTTTATTTACTATGTTATATTTTTTATCGAAAAAGGGAGTTATTAATACAACATTCAATTTATCACAAGACGTAAATCATAACAACTATTACTATAGGTACCTTGTTTTTTTCGTCGTGATTTAAAAAGTAAACAATCTTGGCACTACTTTTATTTATATCATTAATTTTTTTTAATATTTAAAAGTATACAGAAATTTATTTTAACATTAAATTATTGTTTATTCTTTACCTTTTTTTAATTTGTGTCTGTCTTATTTTTAAATCGATAATTACAATAAAAAGACACTGTAACATTGTTTACCTTTAAAATCACGACGAAAAAACGAGGTATAGTTGATTGTATTTCTATTTTTTAATGTGTGGTATTTTATGTTTTTTAACATATACAAAGTCATATACAAAGTCTCCAATAAATAAATAAACAGAAACAAACAACGTACCTGCATCCAGCCAATAGGCTCTGACGGTATATCTCCACGCTAGATTTGCCAGTTATCTGGTGGCCTGTGAGGTACGTATTGTGAGAGCTGTTGATGAAGTAGTGCGCCAGAGGCTGTTCCATGTCGTCACATAGATCCAGCTTGTTTGGCGCCACGATTGGATTGTCTTCTGACATCAGAAACCTGTGAATATTGGCCTGTTTTAATATAGTCAACGAATTTTATCAGAAAGAGATTTATCTGAAGAATCCCTTTGCATATGGCATAATGAGCCTTAGAAAGGACCTTTCAGATATCAATTTACCATGCGCTCTTCAAAAATTATACTCTTCAAATAGTGCACTTAGATCGTGATCTATTAATCAATACAGGCTTAAGAAGGCTTGCAAACAAATAATTGTTTTATTCAAAGGTTTTGACTGTTTACATTCACGTAGGTAAATGTGTATTACGTGTCAAAGTTTCCCGTCTTAAGAAATGCTAATGTATGAGTGAGTATTAACCAAAGACTAAAAGCACAATGTAGAGAGACTACCAGTAGTTAAACTCCATAGACACACACATAGACACTTCACTCCTCCAGAATTGGTCTCCTTTTCGGAAGTTTTTAGAACAAAATCATTAAGATGTGCGCATGTCGTAGATATCAGAAACAAAGTAGATACATGAGCTTAACTACTGTTAGGTACTATCTTTTTTATGCTAGTAACCAACCTTAAGAATCCATCGAAAGTAAGCTGCGATCTCTGCTGATGATATTTGTTATGCTCGTACGTTTTGATCAGATCCTTCGCTCGCTGGACGTCGGCGTACGGATGAAGTATCTCGTTGAGTCGAGGATCGCGCTGAACGTTGTTCAAGAAGTCCACTAATTGGTTCGCAGACAGGTGAGGTTTGCCGTCCGTGCTAGTGAAAATATCGCCTCACTTATTGGATGGAATACAAAGCATACTATTTAGCTTGTCGACCTCGTATAGTTTAATAAGGTACGAGTGCTTCTTAGTCAATTTGGTAAACGAGAACTGAACAACGTATAGATTATAATTAGCGCCTTATATGCCAATTAGGAAGCAAAGAATTTGACTGTCTATGTTAACTAACAGTTCCAATATTCCTTAGGCATATTCACATTTCATGGTAGGTTTCAATATTATGATAGCTGTTAGGCCTGAACAGGTTCTTACCACAATCGGTTATATTGTCAGGACTTTTCCAGGGGTATGATTCTGAACTGAATTCAATTTTCTTTCACGATTTTGCCTCGCATATTATAAATGAGAGTATTATGTGGAAAAAGATTTATTTAACACAAAAATGGATCTGAAGGGATTCCTTCAAATCTAAGACTAAATTCAATAGATACAATATATAAAATTTTACTTCTAAAATTGATGCATTATAAATTATATTCCAACTTTATCAGTACAAAATATAAGAAAATTTTGAAGTTAGCAACATGAGGACTTCGGAAACTAGATCGCAGTTTTCAAGAGAGATACAAATTTTGCGATCGAAGGTAAATAAGATTACAGTTCGGGTCGAATCAACCCGGTCGATAAATGAATTATGCCAGCATCCAACTGTTATAAAGGTAAAAGTCGTAATAGAAATGGCAGTTACTTCTTTTTAAATCAATCACGAACCCTTTATTGCCAGAAAATTCACTATACTTCCATCCCTTACCATTATTAGACGAGACGAGTCTTTGTAATCATTCTTTTCATCGTTAAATCTATTATCATTACCTAATTCTTCTTTTAATGCTAGACCTTTTTCTTTGTCTAATTCTTCACATAACTTTAAAGCTATTCATATATCTAATTTTTCTTTTAACTGAAAAACTCTTCTTTTATCTAAATCTTCATCTACCACTAGATCTATTCTTACCTATACATCTATTATTATCATTTCCTCTGCAAATGCAAACTTGAATTAAGTACCAACCTATTACACTAACACATATTTTATGTAATCAAATTTCTTTTGTAGAGGTACTATGACGAAATAATTTCTTACTCACATTTCATCAAAGATCTTTTGAACTTCACTGCGCTGTGTGAGACTCTTGTAGAGCGCGAAGAAGTCTTCGAACTGGAACTTGGACTGGCTTATCGTGTCGTTCTTACCAGTCGGAAGACCAGACTCGCTTAGGGCCTTCTCCACTCTTTTCTTATCCTCTTTGTTTTGTGCAAAGAGCCTGACGATACTGAAACAAAGAATTACCTTTACATTATTCTTGGCAATGTCATGGAAAATGTTTGAGGAGTCGATCATTACCTAAATGAGTCTTATGGAAAACCGGCGTTGGATTCCTCTGGACTCCAGTACAATGCTGAGTAGGATCGATTTGGGTGAAAAAAAAAAATTGTTTCAATTGATCTTTTAACTTAATCCGTTTATTTAACAGTGGCCTTGAGTTATGTAAAATAAATGTAATTTTTCTTTTCGTGATTTACATAACATGAAAAGGTGTTAAACTGGCGATGTTTTGTTGTTTTATCAACTGCATGATAGTAGAAGGATGAATACTAATCAAATATGCTTTGGATGCATTGATTAATTTTCAAAGTAGATGTCAATCAAATTATCAGAGTAAATTTCATATGCCACTTCTACCACATTCGTAGCAGAGCATAAAGAGCTATGCTCGCTATTCAGTTCCGTTGTTGAGATCCCGACGATGAAATTCATCTACGTACAAACGAATGCCGACATAGTTCTCAGAATACTCAGGTGAAATTGAAAACCAATACAGAGTCTGCAAGTGATAGAAATACCTGATACGTGGAATGAAAATAGAGAAGAATCGGTATTTTAGAAGACGGTAATATGACGCGTTGCAGCCTGGTTTATGACATGATTAATGCAATATAATACAATACAAACACTCTTTATTGTGCACATACATAAAATAAAAAGACAGAAAAAATAATAGCAATACACAAAAGGCGCTCTTATCACTAAACAGGGATGATCATGGTTTAACTTAGCATCCAAAATTTTTATAACTGTCTCAAATAAAATTCACTTATCTACTGTTTTATAGTCTTTAAAGACGTCCCTCAACGACAAGGCGACATCAATTTAAAAATTATTTATTCATATGAGTACCAATCAATGATACACTCACCCTACATTTTCCACCCTTGGTAACAAAGACGACGACAAAGAACTCCCTCATGCATATTCCATGTCAACTCGTATCGGGAAACCCCGATTTTAAGACAAAGACCTGCCTAAATAAGACCACGGAAGTAGAAAACTTCATAAACCAGTTGATCAGCTCAAAAGAATCTAGGACATAAGTGCGTAAAGTTCCAAGCCGTCAAATGCGCCATAAATTACTAAAGGAAAGTCGGCCAAAAATTTATTGATGCATGAAACTGTAAATATATGGTTTACTTTGATAGTTTAGTGCAGTAAATCTATCAACGATAGCCTGGAAACTTTAAAATAATCTGTTGTAATAATCTAGCTAGGCAGTAAAACGTTTAGGGTAGGTAAATACAACTTTGTAACGAATTCGCTCGTGTTTATACTCCGATCAAAGTCTAAATGTATTGACGTATCATGACGTATAATAATGAATTTGATGTGTTGGACTAATATAGATATAGATAGATAGATATATGCTTGATTAATTGATAAATTATGTACTAGTATGAATACACAAACCTCACATCCAATTGATGTGTTGCCTCATGTATGTCAGTCAGAGTAATCAAACAGCAAAATTATAAACGTCTGTCGGTTTTCTAGTTTCATTATAATTAACATAACATAAGAATGTATTGTATTATGCTAAAACAATTCAGTTAGCCATCAAGTTATAGTCGGCTAATCCTGCCTACATAAATCTCGGTAGCCGAGTAGAATCAAAGGTTTACGGTCGGGACAAGTTAGTTGGCTTGAAAGCCCTGGGATCTAGCTTTACGTGACTAAGCTGCCTACTTGTATTAAAGCGAAGGTTTATGGAAATAGCGACATATAATTTAGAACCATTTAGGCATATCTAAGCATCATTGTATATTGAAACTGAATCAATCTCTAATACATAAGCTGAAATACATTCAACAAGTAAATCCAACAGGGGTTATTGTGTAACATATAGGGCAAGTTTTTATGTAAATTTCCATTGAATTTTTTCAGGCTTTTGATGAATTATTTTAAAATTAAATTTCAACTTATCCATGTTCTCACAAACTCACACAAACTAGAAAAATCATCACCGATATGGGCAGAACTATTGTCAAATTTTGTTTAGTCACATATGGGGCAAAAAAAATTATAATTTTTTTCGAAACTTCATTCATAAACTCCAATAGCACTAAAAAAATTGTGGATGCATTGGCTACTAAAAATGAGACTTCGCAAAGTGAAAAGGCAACCATACATGTATGTATTGACGTATCGTTAAGTATTAACAAAGTTCCCGTTACAAAGTCAGAAGTTTATATTCCCGGGGGCTCGCGGGAATCAAAAATGTTCTTGGCTTTTAACTTTTCGCTGTAACATTGAAATACAAAGTCTTTATAAGTGTAGTAGAAGACCGAGCAGACGTTGTTTTGTAACTTATCTATTGTAGTTCCATTGATCGTCGAGTTTTCCACATTAGTTTTACACCCGATCTAAATTTTTCGAAATCTTTTGCTGTAACGGAGTATCAAAATTTGTAATAACTTAGCTGGTAACTCTTGCCGTTTAGAAGACGATTTTAAATATTAAGATGAGGATGAAATTTAAGGAGGAATATATAGGAGACTAGAAATCGCCGGCGGCTCCGCCCGCGTAATTTTCCCGTTTCTGGAATTTTTTTTGTGGCGCTCCTCTCCTATTCATCTTAGCGTGATGTTATATAGCCTATATGTTTCCTCGATAAACGGAGTATCTTACACTAAAAGAATTTTTCCAATCGGTCCAGTAATTCCTGAGATTAGCGCGTTCAAAGAAACAAATTATTCAGCTTTATATAGCTTCAGCTTTGTATAGATTAACATACACATTGAAGCAATATATAATTATCTTACGACATCTAGATATATTAGTTGATTCTAGAATGTCACGAAATACTAATAGTGGTTTAGCAAAATACCGAACATTCAAATACAATCGAAATACGCTAATAATCCGAAGGTAGACAGACAATAAGCCTAAACCAGTCGGTAAACCTGCAATGTAGCTAATATTATTATGGATACCCGCGAAAATTTCCGGGAAATATACATTATTCTCGAAGGATAAGAAAATGTATCTACATAGGGAAGTCATTAGGGAGATTTTGTTAAAAGGATAGTAGGTAATATTACCTTCTCTTCGTTCTCCATGTGTATTTGTGTTATCTTTATGTTAATTTTTATTGCATGTGAGCCTGCATTTAAATTAGTAGCCTAATATTCGTATCCTATTCCATTAAGACCCAAAAATTTTACAAAGTTATTTCACACAACAGCCTATTTAAGTCTTCTAAATCAGTGGGTAAAAAGCCAATAAAGATTGGGACTACAAGACTAATTTACTTCATGTCTCTTTCTTCTCTTTGATACAAAAATAGGCATCGAAAAAGATGCGTGTAGCAAAAAAAAACTACCATTTCAGTCCCAACCTATGTATGCCTATGATTATGATAGATATTGTTATCGAGACAGAAGTAGTTTTTTTATTTTGTTTTATAATCTTATTCATGTTGAAATCTTTAGACGTTTGTTGGGTAAAATTTTGGTTCCTAAGACGAAATAAATGATTTGAATTTGAATTTCAGTTTTATTTGATAGGCAAGCAATAACTTATAATAGTAAAAAAAAATTGAACCCTTAACTATATTTTTGAATGCACAGCTGTTAAAAGAGTTTCTCAACTAGTTGAAAACGGGCTTACAAATTGTAGATCTTAAGTGTCTTAACTGTAGAGGGAAGTCGCGGCTGCATATTCAAATGCTGGTACATTTAAATCTTAAAAACCTTGGCTAAGTGTTCTTGTCTTTACGCTGTATTTAAATTAATATAGAGGCATTGTTAGAAATTACGTTGCAGTACTCAAACATAATTCAATCAATCTCAAAATTTATCTTTTTGACTATCAGGTATGTAGGTACCCTATTTGAAGAATTTCGCCATAACAAAATTCAACAATGATCGTATTTTAACTTAGACTTTATCTAAATCTTACTTAAGGCTTTTACAATATACGACCAATATCTACACCATGGGATTAACTACGTTAAAATTCCTTCCGGTAGTTAATGATTAATTTCTAAATTGTTTTATGACATCTTCTGTCTTATCAGGTTACCTAATATTATTCGTTATAAAACATGTGATCTCGTGAGAATTATTGACGTCACGTCATGGCGTTAGTATGTCAATATGACAAATTATCATAAGCATTGTCAGTAATAAATTAGCTGTTCATCGAGAATGTCTTTTCTTTACACTTCCCACCTCAGCTAGCTCCTAGAAAACAGTTAAAATTAACACTAGCAGTTCCAACAACCTACCTAACAGTAGTCCGACTTAAGTCTTCCGATGAAGATAGATATAGAACCAACCCATTAGTCACCTTGAGGACTATCAAAACACCGGAACATGTCGCGTGGCGTGTATAACATTCGCCGCGTAGCATAATGGCAGCCGAACGAGTATTACGCCGCACCCCTTACGACGAAGAAACAACTCGTAAAACTAAAGTTCCCAGTAAACTGTAATTTGTTCTTGCAATAAGGGTGTGCCGCTAGAAAGTGACAAAGGTGTGTTTGAATGGGTTAAACTATTTGGGTCACACTCTTTTACTTACATTACTTACTTGTATCTATCGATTCGATAAACAGCTTTGTTTTAGACACTCATTGCCCTACCCTAAGATTTGTCTTCAACGCAAGTATTGAGTAGGTTACCTTCTTTAAATAATGTTTTGCAAGCGTATGTCTTTATGTATGTTTGTATGAAATTATTTCAATTTCTTGTTACGCTGCTTTACAATGTAAACTATTTGATGGATTATCCACTTGAGAGGTCGTATTGGATATAATTTTAAAATACAATTCTTCCTCCAAAAACATATGAGTTTAACGTATCTGTACCTATGTTTGTGACATCGTAGCGCAATAGTAGCCCCTAAACTAAAGGAACAAATCTAAATGCATGCCATTATTTTGTTTCAAAGCTTACATGATTGCGTTGTATCTATGACTGATCCAAAGTCCCTAACAACTAGTTATCACCAACTTTGGTCTAATCATGCCTGTTATTTTAAACCCTAATTCCTTAATCTACCGTAGTACTTAGTAACGTTTCAACGACCTCTAGTTAATGTACTTGTACCGTTTACACAGCGCATATTCTAAAGTCATCAAATATGTAAGTCAATTAAATATTAACATCACTCCGCTGTGGAAAGCGTCCGTCTTTTGCGTACAAATACAAGCCTTAGCAGTCGACCGATGCTAATACAAATTCAGTAACAGCACCGTTATTAAATATTTATAACTTTGCAGTACTGGATGACATGACTTAAAGATGAGTTAAACAATCAATCATATAATTTCCTAATAAGAAATATTGCATAACTGCTTGCAATATATGTCTAATTGTCTATTATCTGTTATCGTTTTAAAAGGAGGAATACAGTACAATATACAAGTTACAGGAAACTATAATAGGTTCCATTTTAAGTTTATAACAAACTCTCCATTTGAGAGTGCGTACGAATTAACAGACGACTTCGCAGGAACCTATCGTTCTTGTACTATTGGAGGACAAGGCAGTCTTTCGCGTCATTCTCAACAAATGACGCATTCTTGATACCTAATTTAACTTTAATTAATGTCAGTAGTAACCATAAAACTACGTTACATTGGGATACGTTACATTTGGGGTTGGAACCCATCTTTCGTAAAACAACAAAATCAAATGAAAATTCGTACAAATCCATTCATTCCACGAGAACACAATCCATTACTTGAAACCTTTTAAACAGATAAATCAGGCAGCGTAGCGGTTTAAACACATCGAAACGGCATGTCACAAGCTTGTAAACCTTTCCAATGGTTGCAGATTTATTACCAACCGTCCACACGACGAACACACCACATGCTCCCAATTACCCTAATGCACTTTCATCGTTCCCTACACCGTTGACAGCTACACCATTTTCATTAATTACAGAATCATCTAGAAGCTTTTATATGACATCATTATTATTATCATTAATATCCAAAATAATGGGACCCAAAAAAAGAAATACGATATCATTTATGTGTTTATTTAATACTGCTGGTAACTTATCAATTACAGTACTCTTTGTTGTTATATGTTAATTGCAATTAGTGGCTTTCATTAAATAACGTCAATTAACGGTCAAACGCAAATCAGAACTAAATTTTTATATTACAAATAAACAATGGAACACAAAATGGAAAATCACAAAGATCCAATATTGGCGAGTTAAAATTGATCCGTGGCATTTCCGGTGGTCGGAAATTTAACTTCCCATTTGACAGTCAATCACAAACAACTGAGCTCGAAAATCGTTAACGTCGCAATTTGGCTTCAATTAACTTAAATCAATGATACAATCAAGGGAGGAATAAAAAGATCTACAGTCAAGGATAATAAAGCGGAGTTAGAAAACAAAGAACACAATTTCCATCGTTATGCCAATTAAAACCAATTAACAAATCTTTTTGAGGGTAAATCTAAACAAAGAGGTCTTTTAAGGAAAAATATACTTCTAAAATCTACAATTAAAAAATATTCTTAACGAAATTAAAAAATATACATGTTAAAACATTTTTACTGTTACTAGTAACTAAGTAGGCTAAGGAGGAATAATTTAAATTATTCCATTACCGAAAAATTTCGCTGAATATTATAAAAGCAAATCTAAACACAGAAAAAACATCTCAAAACTACTATTACAGTATCAAAACTATCAAGGACTGAGAGTACTAAAACATTGCTGATTTAGAAAATTTCGTAAACGACAAAAATCCAGTAGACCTACAGGGAATCGATTGTTCAGGAGCAGTCGTTAAAAGTTCTGGAAAACTAAAGCAACGAGTACGTGGAGTTATCTAGTTTGAAACTGAAAAACAAGCTGCAAGCGTAGAATATACGGCTTTTGTGAAGCGTGAAAATGGAAAGTAGGTCTATAAAACAAAACACCTTGAAATTCTCCTTGTAAAAGCCGCTTGGATATTAGAAAACCATTTTTAAAAAATTTATCAGGAACTGGTAAGGCAGAAAAGCGTGGAAAATAAATTATATGAACAATACCACCGATGTAAAGCCGCTTTTAATAAAACTTGGGAATTGAACAACTTTTTATGAGCCTTCAAAGCCTGACGGATTCGATCATGACCGTTCGATGAAGTTAAGCACATGCGGGCGCGGTCGGAAAGTGGATGGGTGACCGTTAGTACCAAATTTCCTTGAGCGATTCTGTGCTTCAGAAGGCATGTCAAGCTAGTTGTAACCTAAAAAGATAATCACTAAGCCACATCGGAGGCTTTTATACGGCATTAAAAGAACCAGTGAGAAACCGACCATAAATGTTACATGCGCGAATATGCGCACGCGAAATATGCGAATACTCGTTAATCAGAGGGGTAGTATTGTAATGTAATGCTCAAATTCGAATCTATAATGTTACATTACAGGCAAATGTTGCCGGTGAGGGAACATCTTTATAGATACGTATCTTAACATAATGCTTCATGTAATCAAGACAGTTCATACAAAACAACCGAATACACTAAACAATTCAGAGCCCACAGCCACAGCGATACCGGAACATTTTGTCCTCTACGAGATTTATGGGTATCATATTGTAGTCGAGCTACATACAAGTACTATTTCAGAGATACTGATCATTCGAGCGTGGGGAACGTGAAGTTGATTGCAGGTATATTTCGACTTTATATGCCAATACATATTAAACTCTATGTAGTTAACGTAAAAATGAGAATCATTTATAATCAAAAGGAAAAGCTTAAACTACCTTCTTGTTGTTTAATATTAAGTTTAAATGATGGAGAAAAGATTCTATTGATATCAATCAACAGTGTTTCTAAATAGTCTTTGTGAATGGATGTTAAGTCTAGAATACCAGATTAGTTATTATCTTCACGTAAAAAGAAGAATTTGAGAAGATGAGGAATGAATGAAGAAGAAAGATGTGCTAACGGAATAGGAAATGTAACAAAGATTTTTGAATATTTTTTCTTTTGGCGAGTTTATCGATTCGTTTGTTCCCGCTAAGTTTAGAAACGGATTGACGAATTTTGTTGCAGCGTTCGCTGTTTTATAGAAAGAAGCATTCAATGATCATTTTAATTTAATCGAAATATTTTTCCATTCATTTTAATATTCACTTTATTATCATTAATTTACTGAAAATTATGCAATAATAAACAAGACCTGCTTTTACAAAGTTAGCACTAGTAAAACCGCCAATTGAGAAACACCAATGACACCGAAACATTTGACGTAATAAAGATGCCCAAGTTTAGTAGGCAGGAATAATACTTATAGTCACGGACGAAAAGCTTAACAAACTCGTTTAGCCAATTACTAGCCTTTACTAAAGCTCTAGTAATTCAGTTACCGGCCGATGAGGCACACGTTGCCTTCTTGAACCAATTCTATCGTCTACAACTACAGCTATGTAGGTACCTAATTTGTCGGAAACCTTCCACGGAGTAACATTGAATTATGCATAGTATGTACTTATCTACCAAAAAAGGGTCTTGACAGACAGACGGAGAGACAGGCCGACGGACGGACGAAAAGACAGACAGACGGAGGAAGAAAAAAGGGGTCCTATAAGGGTTCCTTTTTATTCGAGGTAGGGAACTCTTAAAATTAAGAGTATGAACGGATAAACGACTTCTACAAAGTTGGAATACCGCACTAGGATCATCTTTACATTATTTTAATAGCTGTTTTAGTAATAAAATTTAATTAATTATTTCTTCAAATTATTAACTACTAGATATTTATTATCTACTAGATTCTCTTAACAGAAACATAATAATAGTACCTCCACAGTCTTTTTCTAATTAGTTTGTCAAAAATATGTTAATTTTAAAAAGTTCTAGGTAAAAAGCAATGTAGCACTACAATTAACTATTATAATCACCATGTCGTTCAACCGTCACTAATTAAGCAAAAGATTAAATTACAATTAATATTCGTTATTCATTAAATCGTTGCTCATTAATCAAAACATATAAAGTAATTCAAAACAAAAATGTCGATCGAAATAAATAATGTGACCGCAATTTTTTTTCTAACAAAAAGGCGTTTCACTCTCTGAATATACCTAAAAGAGATATTAGAAACCAAATATTCTATTAACACGATAAGCGTAATTTGTGTCTGCTACCCGCAATTTTATTTCTCATTAGCGGGCACGGTGGGGCGCTAACAGTGGTGGCGCCCTCTTTATGAAATTACCGTCTGACAAATTACAACGCATTAAGTTTTCAGCTGAGCGAGCGACAAAATCTTACAGCAGCTGCATTTAATGTGTACTTTTTATATATATAAATGTAGCTTCTATATACATCGTAGCTTTCTTTATATAACTAGAACTAATCACTGGTTTAATACGTTGTTCAATAGGCTGTACAGTTACGAGCAAAAATATCTGACATAATCTAGGCGTCATAAATATGTGACCCCCCTTAGAAAAGTAACTTCCTGGTGTCCGATTGAGCTGAAATTTTATATGCATATATTATTCATCCGATGATGGAGACTGAAGGTGGCCACAGGAACTGCTTTAGCAAATCACACAACCCCATCGATATATCGATTAACGCGATAAAATCACAAACGCACATAACTCGCTAAACAAATCGAAATAACTTGAGCCACATACGTCATCATCATTTAACTAGTTTACAGGCTCGTAAATCCGTTTAGCTGTCAACTCCACGTCTAATTAGGGCAAACCATCAATCGAGCTGTGTACCGTATATTGTACCTATAGTTCAACAACAATATAGGTAAATACGACTAACTGTAATTGTAACAGTTACTCGTATTTACCTATACATGTAATTGTAATATCTAAATTATTGTATGTATACGAGCTGTTGCCCGCAGCTTTGCTTGCGGAAATCATAGTTTTGCAGTGATTTTACCCCCTTAAGGGTTGATTTTAAAAGATCCTTGAATTAGGATTTTTAACTTTTTCAACCAGAAATCCAAACACGACCTTGTAAACTGCTTGCTTTAAAGTTTGGTTAATTTTCATACAAACTTTCAACCCTTATTTCACCCCCTTAAAATGTGAATTTCCAGAAATCTGTTCTTAGTGCTCCCCTACGCTTTATAAGGAACCTCTGTGACAAGTTTCATAGTTCCAGATCTACCCGTTAGGCTGTAGCGTGTCTGTCAGTCAGTTAACATTTTTATTAAGTACGAGCTGTTGCCCGCAGCTTTGCTTGCGGAAATTATACTTTTGCGGTGATATTTACCCGCTAAAGGGTTGATTTAAAAAATCATTGTATCAGGTTTTTTACCCCTTTCAACCATACACCCAAACACGAATTTGAAAACTGCTAGCTTTAAAGTTTGGTTAATTTTCATATAAACTTTCATCCCTTATTTCACCCCCTTATGGGTTGATTTCCTGAAATTTTTAAAATCCGCACTTCTTAGCTTAGTATCGGAAACCTAAATACTAATTTGCAAACTGCTTGCTTTCATTTTTTTTAATTTTCTTACAAACTTTCATCCCCTATTTCCCCCCCTTAAAGTAGGAATTTCCAAAAATCTGTTCTTAGTGCTCCCCTACGCTTTATAAGGAACCTCTGTGCCAAGTTTCTTAGTTCTAGGTCTACCCGTTAGGCTGTAGCGTGTCTGTCAGTCAGTTAACATTTTTATTAAGTATGATGATTAATTATGTTAAAGTACCAATTAGAAGTTAAAAAGCTTTTTCTGTGAAAAGCGTTTTGTTTAGATATTAGCTTTACAATTACTTGTACGACATATAAAATAAACTAAATACCAGATTTTATACCTTTCAGCAGTCCAGGAAAAACAACAAAAAGTAGTTAAAAGGGCTTCGTTTTAACAAAGTAGGTAAGTACATTATATATTTTTGTTGCGATATCAAACACTAAGTACGGTAAAAATTGTGGGTTCTTTGATATGGGTACCTTTTATTTTAATCCCTAGAGGGTATTATCTGCTTTTTTATATCATGTTATTATATTCCCTTTGATGTCAACTACAAATGTATAGTCTGTACTTACACATATGTATATGTATATTGTATGTAGATACTGTATGTTGACCACCTAATATCCGTTTTTTTAACATGTCCTATTTAGCATATTTAGCACGCAGTTTAACGAAGAAATTGTTACGGTTATCACATATTTTCATGTTATTCTCGTTTTTCCATTACGTGAATTTATCACCACAATATCACAAAAGCAGAAATGTTCTCACAAACTGCTGTAAAAAATTATATTTTTGTTTTAAATATAAGACAAGCTAAAAACAGAATCTACGCCATCATTCGTCATACACGCAATTATTGTGAAAATAAAGCTTAAAACCAAACGTCCTCGCAATATAAATAAGCCAAATGACACTATTAATTGAGTCTACACGATCACTATTCACTGTATCGTATGCAAATCCAATAATTAACAGAGAGAAGCAATTAACTGTACTACTCTAACGATAATTCCATGTTATTTCAGTATTGCAATCAGTAGTTAATAATGAAATTGTCGGTTATTTCTTCACTGTCGATTGATTTTCCAATCAAAACTTGAAAGAGATTGCGAATTGGTTACCGAACACCATCTTACTTGAGACAACCGCTTAACCAGAGGTTTTCAAAGTTAGTTTTCAAGTAGAACATTAGTTTCAAGTTAGTTTTTTTTTGTTATAATGAACACACTATTGTTACATTTACACCAGATACTCAAAAACGTCAAAAATATGAAGATTAAAAGTATTTAAAAGTTACTGTGAAAATTAAAAAAAAAATTTTTTGAGCAGATATTTTTTTGCGGGGCCCCAATTACAATTTGTGAACCCCCCATTTTTTTCCGTCAAACGTTATCCTGTGTGCCTAGAAAAAACTAAAATAAAATTAAACCTCTAAAAAGTAAACTGAGAATTTTATAAAATTAAATAACAAATTAGAGACCTACAATTTCTTTTGACGTTCGGTGCGATTTTATCATAATATAAATATTTAAATTTAAATAATTCTCATGATATTATACTAAAGTTAATTATAGTCCTCAGTGTCATTTAATATTTACTTTAATGAAATATTCATTTATTCAAAGTTTCATACGCATCGTTGAAACACCACCGATTTATAATCTCTAATACCGAATAAACTAACTTATCGCTTATTTGAACACTGAAATACGTCTATTTCGGACGTAATTTAACTTACGTCTCGGAGGAACAACCGGTTATAATAACGATTATAACTTGCAGACCGTAAATAATAACTATTTGCCGGCCGTTTTAGGAGTTTATTTATTCATGCGACGACCCCGTAGCCTAGTTGGTAGACCCTGCCTGCGAAGCGAGGGGACTCGGGTTCGATTCCCGGCCGGGACAGATATTTATGTGACAAATAAATGTTTGTTCTCGGGTTATAGGTGTTAGTGATGTGTTATTTGCGTTGTCCATGCCACCCGCGACAGGGAATCCTTCCGCGGGGGTATGAGTGTGTTAGCGTATTATTATTATACATTTCTAAAATGTACAAAAATCTCATGTCACTTTGTATATTGAAATTGTCAAGCTGTTTCGGCAGTAGAGCGTGCCGAAAATATAGGCAAAAGTACTTTTTCACATACGCTCAAAAATAATTACCCTCCTTCTAGCGCAATCAAGTAATAGTCTTATAAATCTCGAAAATAATCGCCTATAAAGGCGTTGGTGATAACACCAACCTACTAATATAACCACAAGATCATGACGCCTATAGCTGTACAGACAGGGGTTGCCAGATATCTGAGCAAAATTTTAAAACGTCGGCATTTTGAAGGTTAGGTACGATCGGAACAAAAAAGGTACCTACTAATAAAAATCCACTTTTCATTAATTAAAGTTTTAAAATTATAACAAGAATCTACTTTTTCAGCAAATTATGAGATCACATTAGGTATAGCATGTAAAATAATCTAAATAACTAATGAACCTTTTTTTATAATTTCCTTCATTGGCACCTGTACTTAAAATTGGAATATTTTAAATTTTTGTAACGAGTACGTCGGGACATATAATTTTTTGGGACGCTGGACATCATCCGAAATATCTGATCAATCCAGACAAATCCCGACCATCTTGCAACCTATTTGAGTCCCATATTCCCATCCGTACTCGTATCTACCAACACGTAACTGAAACAGTTGACATGCTAATCATTGGCTGATACTGCGGGTAGGACGGAAAGGTCTGTTGAAATAATTACTTCGCTGAAAAGGGTCTATGTCAGTCCGTGCGTCCATGAAATGTGTTAGTCGGAGATAAGCCCGCGAGTTATCCTTGCTAACGAGATATCAACCGCCGAATGACCGGTGCCTTTTAGGGGCCGTTCAAGTATTAAACAACGCAATTTGAGTTTCTCGTAAAATGTTACGATTAATACGTGGGGAGGGGGGAGTAACGCGTAACGTACGATTGTTTTTTATTGTTAAAAAATATTTGGGTTATATCTAATTCTCTATATCTCTGCAAAACGGCAACATTTTTAGATTTAGCTAGCCTGGAGCTAAAGTGGTCTATGTAACATTTTTGGCTATGAGCATTTTTGAACTTAAAAAACAATAAATTAATCCAAGCAAAAGTGGTCTTGAGTGTCATTGGTCACCAAAGTATCATTAAAATACCACTTTAGAATTTGATTGGTTATTTAAACATAATGACTTAAAACGCGCTTCGTTCGATAACTTTATTTTGTAACATAAACTACTTTAGTTCCAGGCTAGCCAATTCGTATATTACGTAACGTTTAGGGAGCGAAGAGAGGGGGGGGGTTATATAAAAATCTAAGGGCGCATTACATTGGGTGAATGGGGGTTAAAAGTCTGCAAAAAATACGCAACCGTAGAGCGAAAGGACGTAAGCCCAGCACGTGGATGACTAAGATACGAGTAGCTAGGATCAAGTTATTTTATGAACCTTTTTATTTTTAGCTAAATGAGTGTGAGACTTAAACGCTGGTATAAAACATTTAAGTAATATTGCGAAAAAATTAAGTTGTTAACCTGAATTATGGTACTTATTTTACTTGTAAAAACTCACCTTTTCTTAAAAAAAAAAAGAGTACCGGGTGTTTTTTCCTCCTGGCCGACACTAGCTTACTCAGGCTTAAGTATAGGTAATGTATCTGTGTTTTATAAAGCCGATGATAATAATAGGTATCGTCTAATCTAAAGAAACTTTAGGAACTTTTTATTGCAATGATGTAAATTATTTTTTCCTAAATTTTTTTATAACGTTATTTATATTTTAATTTTTTACATTCATTAAGTGAGCCAAGAGTGAGCCATTAGTTCCTAAGACGAAATAAACGATTTGAATTGGAATTTAACATAGTACGTTTTTTAAATAAGCTAAAAAAACTTCATAACCAATGCAGTAAGTATCACAGATATCGATATCAAATATAATAAAGTTGGACGGATCAAATTCGATTCCACTTGTTATCAGTTTCAAAGGGCGGACCGCGAGGCGATGCATCAAAGAAATCAATTATCGTGCGATTGGCTTCCACTATTATCAAGTTTAGCTTTAAGTTCTGCGAATGATTGATCGGCATTGCTATTCACATGGGTCTTTAATCGAAAATTCTTCATAACGTTGAGAAAATGGTTCTGTTTTTCGAGCTTACGTACACCTATGTATAATCCGAGATTTTTTAACTTTTCTTATTTTGGAACGAAAATATCTATTTTCTTTGTAGCTTTTGTGAATGAAGTACCTAAGTGATGAAATCCATTAAAATTACTGGTAAAGAGTGTATAACATTTAAATGTGTATAAGTTCAAAGACCAAAAAATTATACAGACGCAGTCTTCGGAACAAATAAGCAAGGTAAGGAAAAAACTAACGTTAATAACAAATGATAACGTTTCCCGCTATATTTCTCGGCTGACCAAGTTTGGTGAAATATGTTAAATCGTAAAAAAAAATTACCCCACTCTTTTGTTCTGAACACTGAGTCTATTATACTTTTCGGTCGGTTTACAGTTTCGTAGAATCGAAACTCTTTACAATTTCATCTGTCCATCTAGGACCTAGCTCAGACAGTCCTAGGTCTAGAAAGCTGTAATTTGACACGGGTTGCATCATTACGTTATTGCTATCACGGCCCATATATGTTTTAAGTACGAGCCGTCAATCTTATTCCTATTTAACTTGTACATAAAATACCTAAGACCTTCTAAACTTATAACTGAATACATCTTACCTTAACATGCCGACTTTGAACATGATACACCGAATAATTTAGAGTTTGGTAAAACTAAGTACCCTTGTACAACATAAAGCATCCTTGTTCAACCTGAAACTTTGTTTAATTAATTAATTATTGAAGACCTTTATGAAGAAAGGTTACCTCATAATGCTTTCATTGAATCAAGTGAACATTTTCATTTGATATATTCATTTCTGATACTCGCATGATAAATTAGAGGTTGATATTAGAAGGATTCGAACACAATTCTTCTGCGTAGCTACCTACTCCATTAGTATTGAAATCATAAAGCTTTCAAACTACAAACAATAAGTTCAAAAACTTTTTTTTTACCTAAAAATAAGTAAATGCTTGACAAAAATCCTACCTAAGCAGTAGTTTCAGATTTAATAGACACGCCGTAAATCAAACACTATTTCCATTAGAGAAATCTATACTAATATTATAAAGCTGAAGAGTTTGTTTGTTTGTTTGTTTGAACGCGCTAATCTCAGGAACTACTAGACCGATTTGAAAAATTCTTTTAGTGTTAGATAGTCCAATTATCGAGGAAACTTATAGGCTATATAACATTACGCTATGATGAATAGGAGCGAAGAAATAGTGGAAAATGTGAAGAAAACGGGGAAAATTATTCA
>LGAG01028697.1:632191-653882 GCA_001278395.1 Lerema accius
TTGAGTAATAATCACGGAATCGTTAATGCTTTTACGTGCTTCTAATTTTATTTGCACCTGTAGTGTTGTACATAATACTTTGCTTAAGTATTCTGCTTTATTAATACTTGACACAACAGTTTACAACACTACCTAAGTAACTTTAATTGAAAACTAGACAAAGACCGCCGCATCGTCTGCGAAAAAGTGTTTTACAAAATGTATTACATTCACGCCAAGATATGAATCATATTCATACGATAAATTATAAACCCAGTGAATACCCTATCAATGTGCAAAGTATAATGTTAAGTAAGTTTAACGTTGCCAAGGGAAGCTTTGTTAGCTGCAATTACTTAATTCCATTTTTTTTAAACTCAAAACACTTTCATTTTAACGATAGAAAAAACAATGTTTTCAAGACCCAAAAACCAAGTAAAGTACTATCAAAAGTAAACATAACTGTCATTTTTACGTAGGAACAATCCACTTACTTTTTGACGAGGATCTTTCCAGATTTGTCAGCTTTCAAAGCGATCTTCGTGTGCAGCTTCTCAAGAAACTTGATGGTTGGGTTGTTGAACTGATTCAGGTTGTATGCCAACGCAAACAGCTCCTCTGTCCACATCTGTCAACAAAGTACATCGGTAAGTTGAATTACTTGAATTTTAGTCAAGAGATGGTATTTTATTATCTGTTTTTAGGGTTCCACACCTAAATAGTAAAAACGGGACCCTATTACTAAGCCTCCGCTGTCTATCTGTCACCAGGCTGTATCTCATAAACCGTGATAGCTAGAAAGCTGAAATTTTCACAAATTAATTATGTATTTCCGTTGTCGCTATAACAACAAATACTAAAAATAAAAAATGTAAATATTACGGGGGGGTCCGCGTATAATAATCGCGTACTTTGTCGCATTGTTTGCTCAATTAGTAACGTACACCAAACGTGATTTTCTTTTATAGATGATGGTACGGAAACTTTAGTGCGTGCCACCACTATAAACATATTCATGTACAACACAGTCGTGTCCATAACACATCTATACCCAACTTTTTCATAATTATCTTGACTTAAATTGGCATTTTCTAGACCTTTTCCTAGCTAAGTTCTAATCGTGAAAGACCACAAATTGAGCCTTTATGATATACAACAAAAATATCTCCAGTATGTTACATTCGCATCCTTTTCTTGGCTTGAATCCAATCTCAAAGATAGTCCGTTCGTTAGTTACGATCAGTAAGGAGCGCTGACCTGCTTTCTCAACTAGAAAAGCCTTTAGCAAAATTAATGCTATATACATATTAAGTTTGTCAATGTATTTACCAAATTGAACGTCTCAGGTTAGATTTTCCGACTATTGTTAGATAAAAGTATAACCAGATTGTATTGATATCTAACTGAAGCCAATTGGGTGGATGTAAGGGCAAAAGGTGCTGACACTATGTAATTTCAGTCAGTTTATATTATTTAATTGATTAATACTAGTATGTATTAATCTGCTCCTATTATTGAGATCCTATTAATTAGTAATTAGGCAAATAGCTGAAATTCTATCAAACAAAAGACACTTTTCCCCCTTTTTGTGTATTTGAAATAAAATTTAGCTTTGTGTACCTACTTCTTCACCTCACTTTAACCGTGTCAAATATCCAACTCGTACGTGCCTGTATTATTCTTAAAAAAGTACCAATCCCTTCGCGTAAATAGATACAAAACCCCATCTAATGTATTCACGTTTTCTTCAAAAAATGCCAACTAAAATCGCATGAGCCCTAATCCATCCAATCGTAGACTAGGCTTTATTTTATAACTCTGAAGCGGCACCTAGCACCTAATACGAATGTAATTCAAGGAAATCGTTCAGTATTCATATTGGGTGTTAGTAGTTCGTACACACAGACAAGTGATGGATAGGTCGGGCGGCCGACGCGACACCTAATTCAATTTTCAGCGTCACGCATCATCTAGTTCCTTCCACGACCCTTCCTGGGGCATTGCTCCACACGCTCTAACAGATTGGCATATTATGCCCCAGTTACCGGGAACTCACATTTCTGGAAAAGGTCGTATCGTGAAAGTAGAAAAGTTTAACTACCCAATATGGTCTTAGCAAAATCAGTCGCGCTTAGTGATAAAACTTTTAATACGCACCTTCCATTTATTTTCAATACAATAATTAAAGTTACAACGATTTTGATGGTGAAAGGGAGCTAGATAATGATATTTCATACTATAAATACTTTTGTGTTGATGATGTTACTTAAAACACGACCGCTAAAAGTGTTCAGTGCTACACTGTACCTATGCATCTTCATCGTCGTATATTGTACAGAAAATAGTCGAATTCAAGCCTTTTCGTATCTTCAAGCCTCCCTGCTTATGACATATCCGTAAGATCTAATATCATTGGATCTAAATATATTAAATTAAAAATTTGCAACAGGATTGAATGTCTAATTCCATTAACCAACGCTTAATACAGCGTGAACTTCAAACCCGTCAGACACGTATTTAAACTTCAAGTTATTTCAATCTATTCCTGTATAATGGAATTGTACAAAAATAAAACACATTCATGAAACCGTGCGAAGAATAATTCCATTAAACTAGTTTTAACTTGACCGTTAAAACGTGTATTCTGCTAACAAAAATAACACAACGAGAATTTTAAACTCACCAACGACACCGGGAAATATTTCGAATTGAGAAACGAAAATGGAGTTTTAATTAACCCTAAGCAATAAACATTTTACGACGAGGCAAAACATGAAATATAAACGGTTAATAATGATTATAGTGCCATAATAAGGAATTATATATTCTTGAATAATTTCAAAATAATTTCAAAGCTTTCTTCTTTAGGAATCACAGAAATGGCTCTTAAATTATTAAAATCATATCTCTCAAACCGTTTTCAAGTTGTTAAAATAGGATCAAATATTAGTAGCCCTAAACCGGTTAAATGTGGAGTCCCGCAGGGATCGATATTAGGACCCTTGCTTTTTTTAATTTACATAAATGACATACATCAATTAAACTTGAAAGGGCATATTAGTCTATATGCGGACGATACGTGCCTTTTTTATTTCGGAAATAATATAAATTCAATAATAAGTGATGCACAATCAGACTTTGATTTATTGCAGACTTGGTTTTGTCGCAACTTGTTGACCATTAATATTTTAAAAACAAATTATATTATTTTTTCGGCAAAAAATAAAAAAATACCAAATTTCCACCCCCTTAAAATTAATGGCATCGCCATAAATAATGTAAACACAGAAAAATATTTAGGACTCATACTAGATAATAGACTATCATGGAAACCTCATATTACTAAAATACATTCTAAATTATCCTCTCTTCTGGGATGTGTGAGAAGTATAGCAAAATGTTTACCACGCAATGTTCGGTACCTTATTTATAATTCTCTTGTTAAGCCACATATGGACTATCTCATTGAGGTATAGGGAACGGCAAGTAAAACTAATTTACATGCACTACAAACCACTCAAAATAAATTAATTAAAACGTTATTTCAATACAATTACCGCACCTCAACCAATATAGTATATAAAGAAACAAAATTATTGAATTTATCCCAAATATATCGATTAAATACATGTATATTAATACACAAAATACTTAATAACGAAATCATGTCGCAAATACAATTTAGAAAAAATATAGATATCCACAAACGAAATCTTAGGCGTGCTCATCACATATGTATACCAACAGCAAGAACTTTATACGGCAAAAAAAATATTATGTTCGAGGGTGCAAAATTATATAATGCATTGCCAGCTACTTTAAAGTCACAAAAAATTTGTACATTCAAAAAACAATTAAAATGTCATATTTTGGAAGGCTCCTATTAAAGAAATTTAAATTCATGTATAATTTTTTCTGTTAAACTTAAATTTAATCTTAATTAATTTTACTATCAAAATGTTCGTGTGTAAGATGCCCTTATGTACATTTCTCAGTAGTTTAAAACTAGTTAAGTAATGCTGTTTACGTACTTTTTTCGATCTACCTACATTAGTGTATTGTAAAGTTCTATCATGTTACGAACGACCGTCACGATATAATATTTTCGTTGTTATTTTAAGTGTGTTTCTCGTAAGCGATTTGTAAATCTTAAGAGAAATTTAATAAAGATCTTAAACCATAAACCATAATACATAAAAACGGGCTATCACATATTCACAAGAAATTAATTAAAATTTCAAAACTGAAACAATATTCATAAAATCTAAATTGCGGCCGACAACAAAACCAGATAAATTAAAAACTAATTACTACGGTATTTAAAAAAGAGAGTTTTTAACAAAATTAAAGACGTGGAAAGAATATTATTGTTTCCGGTATCATTTGTAAACTTATCAAGACGGAAGATCAAATTTAGTTCGAGCTGTCTTGGCCAAGTATCGAAATGCTTCTAACTAAAACTGTTCAAAGTTTCAGAAGTTATATTGATCGTTGATTATTAGTATTAAGGATATAAATAACAGCAATCTGTCCAACTATGACTTGGAGCATATTATTATTACGATTGGTAACGATTGAGGGTTATTAAATCATATGTCGAAAACCATTCTTAATTCGGACTTTCGGCAACCTCTCATGACAACCAAACATCCGTGACATCAACCAAGAAGAATACCTAATGGGTTATGTCCCGAATGATACCTGGTCACTTCTTATTGCTAAATTTGATCAATTTCAAATAAATTTACACAACCGTCATTAAAATTGTAATCATAAGACATGCTATAAACGCCTCATGCCTCTACTGGCATAGATTACCCTAATTAAAAATACGAGTATCAGAATTCGGCCCAATTTCCAGGCTATGATCAGTAAATCAATTGGTGAAGACAAATCACGGACGCCTAAACGAAATATTTACACGCCATCGGTTCCGCCATAATTTATCATCCTATCGTTTTCCGCTCAGCCATAAATTTTCTATTCATTACAACGATAAAACCTAACGGGAACAAATTACAAAGTCCGAAATTCGGACGCCTATATAATGAGATTAGAAGCAGCAAATATTTAGGCAGCCTTTGTAGGACACTGTTTTCTTTCGTATTAAGGATCGAATCGACTAAGGTGCTGATTGGTTGAGGTTAATGGCCTACTGAAATGTCGTAAGTCAGGGATTCTTAAATTGGGTTCCGCGGATGCTAAGGATTCGGTAGACCAGTCATCAAGGTTCTATCAAAATTATATTTCACATTTGAAGCCCAAAAAAAGTTAAACTTTGGGGAATCGGTGAAAAGTAGAAGGGAAAAAAAGACGTATAAAATAAAAATAAAAAGTTTAATACATGTGATTTTGTTTAAATAAAAGGTACTTAATTAATATTCCGATGTCATTAAAATTTAAGAACTCCTGTCGTAAGTCAAAGGCTTTTTAACCATCAAAAGACTTTTGTCTTAACAAAGGAACTGCATATTCCAATATCAATTTAGCAATGATTTTGAACCTAGGACCCATTGAACAGCAGTCAGGCATGGTAACCATTGCTTCATATAGGTGGTCAGATCAATGTTCAAACGGTCGTCGTTAATTGTTACACATATCCAGTCGACATAGAAACAGGTCATCACTACCCACAACATATAACATACACCTCAAAGAGGTCCCGAGTTTAAGCGACGTTTTAAGACGATGTCTGATCCCACTTCTGATGTCAGATCCAAAGACGATGTCCCCATACCCCACTTCTGATGTCAGATGTATCCACACGTTGACAACAGTAAGACGAGTGTTTCTCTTGTTCTATTACTTGCAACAATGAAGATAGAACATACAGAATATATTTCGGACGAAATCCTACAGCGTGTCATCTATTCCCCGCGGGCTACTCCACATTAATAATACAACAAATTTGCTGCAGAGAAACTGAATAATCTGCCTCCTCCAAGTATGAATACACATTAAAACTACAAGTATTCCACTTTAAATACTTCTTGTAGTTAAGGTGGAATAGTTCTATTGATTAATACTCTATAAATTACTATTTCTAATTTAGAAACAAGCGTTAATCTTATTACCAAACTTGAATTTCACTCTCACAGACAAACATTATTCATTACATATATTCAAAAAGGTAACATAATTATGTCCTTTCTTTCTTTCTTATATAATCTATAAACTTAATTGACCGTAACTTGCGAAGGGCTTCAGCAATTTGGCAGACTTTTTTGTTTGTATCTGTGAAACAATTCTGTAAAAGAAAATCTTAAAGTAATGCACCGAACCCTACATAAATTTTTCAATGTGCAATATGTTGCAAAACGCCTCTGGGTCAGCCCGTTTAAATAATTTTATTCCATAAGTCATAGTTATAGCACAGATCCATTATTTCCACAGAAGTTTCCAGAACAAATTCATCACATGAGAATTATGAGATCATTTTTTAACATTCCCGACATACAAAATGGAGCAAGGCAGTCTCAAACAGTCTTCATAACAATAAGAGCTGGGCGTATTCTTTCTTTTGTTTTTCTTTCTTACATCGCAGCGCATTCTTTGTCCCATCAAAATATAAACAATGCGAGACTTTCATTAAAGAGTAATGTTTTACTAATTTTTAAAATGGTTTTATATCATTTTAGACACAATGGTTTTATATCATTTTACAAAAAAGTTATCACCATTTTAATTGACAAGTACCCTGTGGCTGAACTTGGACTCAGTTTTTAGGATAACAGAGAATACAACTTAGAAAAAAAAATGATCATTCATCAACTAAAAAGCTTTACACAGGATTTAAAAACATGTTTGAAAAACGGCAGTTTATAGATGTATGGAATCAAACACGAGTTTCCAGAGTCTCGTATTTAATATCTGAAATAACGCGTACCTATATCCAAAACGCGCGTCATGACGTTAAAAATCCTTATGTGTAAAAACGTAAGGACCCTCAGAAAAATATAATTCATCCAATTCACCTAGCCATAAATACACATTTGAATGCCGCGTACAGTAAATAAACATGGTCTGTATATTCCAACTGTAAACAAATTCATTGAACACTTGTCCACCAGTTGAAACATATTTCCCTATAACATGGTTATCCACTAGGCGAATGAACACGAAATGAATAGTAAAGCATCATCATAAAGCTGCAAACAAATATGCTCGCCTCTTCAACGTGGTGAATTTCATCCCGTAAATGCATTTTCGCTACGCCTGAAGCCTAGCTGCGCGGCGTCCGTGCAAATGTTTTAATATTTTTGATTCCACTAAAAAAACTTGAAAGCTTTTAGGATTATAATATTCATTTTTAACCAGCTATCCGACTTCTCTTGGCTTCGAGAAACTTCTGCCAAAATTACGTGGTATTTCTTGACTTTATTTATCAGGCCTTTAAACGTCTTTATCTTTCCAGGGGATCGTGCAATTGGAATACAACCTATCGGCAACGCAATTCCTTTAATATGTAGCTTATTGTACTCGAATATGTACCATTTGTAGCAGGCATAGATCTTGCATCGAGAAAGTTGGCCTCTAGAAAAGTGCCAGCAATTAATTCAGTTATCATAATATCCCATTATGTTTAAATACATCCTGCACACGATGACATAATGATACCTAACACATGCACCCATTGTTTTGCACATCATCCGTATTATTAACATACTATTTGCAACAGGTGAGGTGAAACTTCCACGTGTAACTTTTAATCGTAACTTCAGAGGAATGGGTGAAATGAGTCGAGTAACTAAATGTAAATGGCTACTGCTCAATTAGATTCTGAAACTTTCATTATCATCACCACCCATAACTGTCCAACAGCTGGGTTCGGGTTTCCTCTTATGGTGTGAGGGGCACAGCACCTCACTTTTAAATATAGAGGTGCATGCCGGGGTTTGAACCCAGGTACTCTCGTTCAAGAGATCAATTTTAAAACCAGTAGAATGTCACTGATGCTGGAATAATTAGTAGCAGCTACTAAAGAAGCCGTTAGCATCCCTGACGCTAAGTAAAGTACTCGTACCTCTAAGCGGGAAGAAAGAAAAATTTCTCCATCCTCCCAGGTAGTCTCGGTGTCAGCGTAAACCGACGACGTTGAAGCGGATTATATTTCATTTGCACGGCCTTCAGCTAATCAGTATTTCTCGGCCTCTGTGAATTCTCAAATCTTTGGGACCGCCACAAGAAAATCTGCGACAAATCGTACCAAGCCAGACTACAACCTTGACAAAAATTTATTCAGCTAACTTACAAGTCATATTTCTAGTATTTTCGATCAAAAATAACAGTTCAGCAACTTAATCGAATCTGATTGTTGATCATTAAATCATTCACGGTAAGATACTCAATGTACAACGTGTCAATTTCGACAATCTACACTTGCTAACTAGAAGAGCATCTCTGAACCACAATTGTACCATTGCAGGTTCCCACATCCACATCACTCAGTAAAGCTCAGTGTACAATGCCACAGTAATTGGCCACAATTAGACATGGACACCGGGTACACTGGACAGTCGGCACCCGCACAAATTGAGCCTGATTAAATCACACCACACCCAACAGCACTTGACACTTGTCTGCGGCTAATGAGTTCAATGTGCAGAGGTCGCAGTATTTCACATCGTTAAATGCATGATTATGCAGACAAGTTACTTTATTTGTACGTCTGTAGATAAGTGTCGAATTTACGATTCAAATTTTGCTGACACCTTGCATGCTTGTCTCCAGAAAAAATATCGTGAGAAATATTATGATTCAATGATTAGAACCAATAATATAGAACTAGTAAGAAAATGACCTAGGTGTAGAGTCACAAAATTGCTACTTTTAAAGACAAAATTTCACTGATCACATTGCTGTTTGTATGCTCTAAGACTATTTAAATGGAAACAAGATTTCTTTAGGCAATCTAGCCTACGATGGGAATCTTGTACTCCGTATAAACTATAGCATAACACGGTAGTAATCCATTATTTACAAAATCAATCCACGCATCAAAATAATCATCCTAATGGAAACTCAGGGCTTACCTGCGCAATGTCCTTCCTGGTGCAACAGAAATTGATGAAGGTGATGTTGACGAAGTCCATTCCATAGCAGACTGTGACGGTCTTCTCCTCCAAGGAGCCTTGTGACCCGATGAGTACTACATGTCTGATTTTTGGGTCCTGAAAGAAGGAAACATCAGGCGTTACATTGTTGAATAACTACTCGTATGACCCAATGGTAAGGTACTATACCCGTCTGCCGTTCAAAGAGACCTAGGTTAGGTTCCAGATGACGCAGGAATTCTAGGAGATTTTTGAATGCGTGGCGTTATTTAATAATAGTGGAGACCAAAGCCGAATGTAGAGATACTTACTTGTTATGTTACTTTTAGTAATGACTTGCCCAACAAACCAGTAATATAAACAAGACCAGGTAATAAATTTCTCCTAATACTTCAAATTCAGTGGCAGCTTAACAAAGCTATTTGGCATAAAGTTTCCAGGCGGCAGTTCCTATTCAACTTCTAATTGAAATTCTTCGTCAATGTCGACGCAATTCAATAAGCATTCGAAGGTTAGAAATGCGTTACCCTTAAAATAGGTTTAAGATCTCTTACTTTCATAGTAAATGGTATCAACAGGCTTTAACATTAAAATCCGGTCATAAAACAATAATCTAATGGCTCCCACAGATTCAAACAATGTCCTTTCGCGGGCAGTAATTAACCTTTCCATTATCTGATTCGTTAAAACTAATATTATAAATGTAAAAGCAATTATATCTGTTATTTTACATGCTTAAGTATTGAAACGTTTTAGTGGAAGAACAAATGGTGTTTTTTATCCCAATTATGCGATCTCCTAGGATGATCCCTGGGATGTAGTAGCGCAAGGATTGTTTTAAAAAAAATCACCCCTCTAACCTATTCTGTCCCGAGTATGTTTCCGGAAGCAAGGATGGATTGCGAGTACCAAATAAATACTATCGTGGAAAATGTCATTGATTTTTGTCTTTGGTTGCGTTACAGAATCGCACCTTACATGCAGCCCTGCACGAGGAACGGATTTACAGCCTTGCACGAGAATAAATAAATGAAACAAACTTACACGTTCCGAAAACAAACATACATATCTATCACTTATTATCCAATAGCATCATCACGTAGTCCAATGGTATTCCGACACAAATAATTGAGATGCACATTGCATACAATACGTCATCGACCGCTCGCTGCAATCGACACATCAAATTCAACATGACAACTTGTCAATCTACACGCCATAAACAATTTTAATACATTGTTATGTTTATTGTAGTGATGTTACTAAGCCCTAAGGTAAGGCTAATGATAATAAATCTTGGGTTCGATTCTTTAATGGCGCATACACTGATGTATCTTTCGTTTACAAGTAAAACAAAAGTGCAGGAACTTAATCGTGCAAGCTTGATAGTGTCAATTAAACTATTGAATACTAAGGGAGCAGGCAGATATTGTTCTAAAACAGTGGTTCTCAACCAGTGGTCCGCAGAAGGCAAAAAATGATCCGCGCATGATTTTTAATGTAACGGGCATTGAGCCGTAAGCTCAGAAATCAAATTAAAGTAGTCATTATTTTTTTATATCTACATAGTGGTGGTCCCTACTAACAAGATTGATATTACAGTGGTCCCTGACCAAGGAAAGGTTGGGAACCCCTGTTCTAAAACACATTATTATAAACTTAAATAAAAACAAGTATGTTTAAGTTGTAAGTTTAAAACTAAAAATATAGTTCATGATACATACAAAAACATTCCAAATCCCAACCCCTTTTATCGCGACATCTGTAACTAGTACAACAAAGTCCGAGTTCTCGCCCACCCTACATTAACTCTAACTAAACTAAACGGTCCGAATTAGTGTTTGTGTTGACCACACGCCTGTCTAACTAAATGTTGGCCGACCCCATACATGGTAGCGACCACGATTACGACCGCGATTAGATTAACTACCGCGATAACTTGCTTAATTTATCCTCTCGAAAACTTACAGAAAATAAGAGCCTAAACATACTTAATGAACAATGACTATGAAAAATTATTACGTAATGTTTTGACCGGGAAAGGAATTTTACATAATATTACAATATAATATAATAAGTTAAAAAAGCAACCCCTAAAAAAAAAAAGTATGAAATAACGGATTAGAGACCAACTATTTATATTGTAGCCGGTGCCTTAGTTAGTAGCAAAACTCACACAATTATTCTTTTTATCAACAGACATAACTCACAGTTATCAGATGGAAGGCCTCGTTAATTAACAGATGATATTGACTTATATCATTACATCATTATTTAATACATGTTCCATCCATGTATATTGAACTAGTCTATATAATGTATACTTTTCACTGTGATTGTGAGATCGAAACAACGAAAACACAACACAAAACCCGTACTAGTATCCTTTTGTACTAAGGAAATCCAATAAAGTAGTTTCCCATTCCTACATACACGTGTGACACTGTTTATTATGTCAAATAGTGCTCCCTGCGGCAAGACGAGACTTTGAATTTACACTACTATCGTCTAGGGACAAACTATGTATTGTTATACGTAATCTAAGTTGTGATAATCACGTAGTCTATGGTATGAATAATTCTGTCTTTCTGTAAGGGCACACGGGGCCTTTCGCATGCCCCCGAAAGGATGGGGAAGTCGACTTAAAGCACCTAAGTTAATTCACCTGGGTCACAAAAAGTGCACTTAATTCACCTATTTGATGCTAGGTGAATAAAGTCTACTTTTTGTATGACTAAACTAATAAAAAGTACAGGTCATAATTTATTACTTATTACTTTCCAACTGGGCTCTAAATTTCTGTGTACCTAACAGCTTTGACAAGCTCTACGACAAGTCCAGTTATAAATTATGTTTAGTTAATTTATAAGGCAACTAACTAATTCAATTTATTATCCGTCAAGTCAAATTTTTGCATTTACCCCTTTTGAAAATGATTGAATTTCTGTAAGTCTTTTCTGTTCTATTCCGTCTTGTGGGTATTAAAGTAGCCTTAAATATTTAAAAAGAAATTGACGGACCTTCAATCAATCCATCATTAAGCCTGCGAGCTATTCAAATTGTCATTTTCTCATTAAAAAGTCATAACAAAATGGATAGAATATTCCCAAGGCAATCCATACAATCCTTCCACTTTAAACAACCTACGTACCCGTCGAATTAGGGTAATCGTATACAGAACAGATATCCTTGCTGATGGTAAGAGTTATTACACTTTAACGGCGCAATTAAATATTAATGTGGAAATAGGTACTTAATACTGCGGAGTGAACACGAATACTTATTGGGGTTGCGTTCATTTTATGATGACGTGTGTAAGTTTCATCGTTAATGTTCTCGCCTCCCCTCTATTGGTGGATCTTAAGCTGTTCATAAACGAACAAACCTGCATGACGAATATTTCTGCAATAAAATTTTGCATACCAACGTATGTTAAACACGGAAACATGCCAGACTTGGACACGATCAAACTTGGTGGTCAATCAAGTAGTCTTGCATGTCTCTTGATCGTCTACGGGCTACATTCGTCACTTTACCAGATCTTTTGATGTCGGTAGCCCTCAGAGTATGTACTAAGATAGCAAAAGCATTAGGATCATTTACCTGCAAAATACGTTCGATTCTACTCCTAATGTTCACCATGATTACCTATCTATGAAATACTTTGAACCTATTTTACGCATTGTTTATGAACTGAACTTACCTAAACTAACCACAAAGAAACATAAATTAAGACTACTTAAGAAACTTTAGAAATTATTCCAAAAAAAAAACAGCCTTACATAATGCTTCAATGACCTCTTCATTAATTTAAAGAAAACAAACAGCTACACAGCACCTTACAACGCTGCGATGCGATTAAATTAATGACATAACAGAAACGCCATAACACTTTCACAGTAAACAGAACATTACCGTAAACGAAATATAAAAAAGAAACATATCCTTTCATAAATGGCTCTCAGGGGACCTAGACTACCATTCCACAGGTAATGGTGGCGAGGTTATTGAACATATTTCATGATACACTCGTAACAATTTATGTTCGGTTTATTAACCTTACCCTAATAGCTCATTTCTGGGGTGTATTAGATCGAATTCTACCACGATGCTTGTAGCAAACCTTGGATTGTTGCGGTTTTTCGATTGGTTGGTAGATGTATTCTTGAATTTCTTTCTAGTGTCAGAGGAATGAAAAATTACTTGCAAACTATTGGGACAATAAACTTCAATAGCCTTCATAATGATGAAAATATTGGCCTTACTCTATCAGGGTCACCTACCAAACTCCAAATTACCGAGTGCTAAAATTAGTTGACCAATAGCGAAAATTGTAGGAAATGTTTATGTCCTTGTTGGAAAAAGCCCGCGCACTAGACGACTTTAGATATTATGTCATTTCAGGGTCGTCACACGGTACAACATAATTATGGTGAGAGGCTATAATTTCACAAGGCATTTATCGTTATTCTTCGAACTATGAAAGTTCTGGGCAAGCCTCCCACACACTCCGCCCCATGGAATTGTCTAGACGTCCCCGCTGGCAAGCTATACGACTTAGTTCCTGAGGGTACGAGGGTTATTTAGAGGACACAAGGTCATGGGCAGTAAACAATAAACCATGCACGCTATGTGACGCCACGCGTACAATTTTATTGGGACCACTATATAAACAATAGCCCATACTGGCCACATTAAACGGCCCCGCGAACCCGCATTGTTTACGAGGAGCCCCAAAATAAACAGCTTTATTATTTTAGGACATTTGCCGCCATCTATCACACTGTTTTTTTAATAATTAATTGCATAAATTCACTGAAATACCCTGCATATCTTTGTTGACACACACGAAGTGAAAAAATTAACAACGTTATAAAGGTACCATTATAGTCTAGACGCACGACAACCTGTAGGCCAAGCTGATGAATAAAACAGTAAGTCGTTTTCATTAACATGACCTGTTTATGAAGGTGCTACTAGAAGACACTAATTGCAAGAACGCTTCTTCTTCTCCTTCTAAATTCGGCCAGTCACCTGTCGTCGAAGGAATAAAGTTGTTCAAAATCTGCACACAACTTTTACTTTTAAAATAATGTAGTCGTCATCAGTGTCCGAAGAACGAATAAATTATGAAGAAATTACTTTAGAATTTCCCTTGCTATCCTCTAAGGAGCGTAAATTTCGCACATCCCTAAGAAGTCAACAGGAACAGTCAACATGATGGAAATCCGAGACCACTACTGGGACAGGTAAAAACATACAATAGTATCGCACCAAACAATCCAGACATGCTCCCAAATCCACAAGCCGACCCCAGCTACATCAAATAAGCGGAAACGTGAAATTTCCAAGCGAATCATTAACATCGGATCTATGTGTGTGTAAGACTGACCTAGTCATTACCTGCGTGGGAACAACGGACGTTAAAGATCATACAATAAACTCTGTGTCGAGGCTGAGACAATACCGAGAGAAATGACGTACATGGTAAAAAATAAACAAACGGCAGGCGTCGATAGCGATGCGGGGGGAACCTATGACGCGATTCCGTAAAAGCGTGAATATGAATACTAACAAAATATAAATGAAGATGCAAAAACAAAAACAAATGTTATTGACGTCCGTTAAAATTTCAAATAAATTAACGTTAAAATAAACAAGGCAAGCCAACAGTAAGCAGTGTGAGTGACCGTTCAATTGGCAGTAGAATCCACAAACCTTTTATTTTTCTGTTTGTTGATGGCAATTTGGTATCGTCAATCTGTATTCTGATTTTTTCAATAATATTGTATCAGATATCCCAACCTGATATCGGTTTTAAAGAAATATGTAAACAGAATTTCAATTCGAAACGAATCAAAATACAGCTATGAAATCATGAATCTTAAGTCAATCTGGAATTGAAAATTTAACTACTTTTGAAAGAAGAGGTCATCCTATGACTTCAGGCTATGTATTTTGAAAGTTCGCTCAAAATAGTAGAATTACCTCAATGACTTTTAAAATTGAAGTGTAAAACCTATGTATTTTAATTATTGAATTAAAAATCTGGTTAAGGATAAAGTAGCCCAACGAAAACTTCTAAAGACACGGTGGCAACGTAACTGAAATCTGTCCCAACTCGAAAACCTCGTCATGCTCAATAAAGGGGCTAAAGTAGTCCATTCCAGGTACGGCCATTACTATAACCCGTAACGAGTAAGTCCCTAACTCCCCAAAGAGAACATCAAGTTAAGCTATCAAACAGCATTTAAAATTGATGTAAATCGCCAACTAACCTAAAACAATCTATATTTCCCGCAAATTGGTCCTTGGCGCCCGTTTCGTTGGGATTAGATTGATATTGCAGACATGAAATTTCTTTAGCTGGCGAAGTGACCACTTCAATTTAATTCAAGAACTTTCAAATATCACTTGTCACACCTTTATAGTTTATAGGTACGCATTTTCGCACCCACTTTCGTAAGCGTTTCGAACATTTTAAAGAAAAATCATTGGGTGTTTATTTGTCCTCTTTTGATAATAAAGGAATTTTGATTTTGGCTTACGGTCAAGTAAATTTCCATTTTGTTGATTGGTCATAAAATAACTCAGTTGCTTCACCTTAAAAACTTCTTCCCGATTGCATATAACCTACGTCTGCGGCGCAACTTTTAGATGCTTTATTCGTTCAAAATAAACTAAGTAAGCAATGTGAACCTCAACAAACGCTTGCATTCCGGCCATCATTAAAAGTTATTCTTAGTGTCAGAAGTGTCCAAACTTAAATTCACTTAAGGTACGATTCTACAGAACACTACAAGCGACATGTTGCGGAGTCGAAGTATTTTGCAACATTGATGTATGAGGCATGAATATCTAAAGACTGTACTTGGCGCACGTCAGTAGCTCGCTGGCGAGTCGTATGACGCGTTCAGTGGAAGTCCACCATTACACCATTCAGAACTGTCGACAGTCTCACCAAGCGCACCTTATTAATAGCCTGTTACATTCTTCATTCCGCAAAATCTTTCGACGAAAGCTATTTCTGCTTTTGCGGTACGATCACCCCTCGAAGTGTACTGAAAGTTTATTTTGTTATATTCCTTTTAAAACCCGATGCTTTGTGCTTTTGAATACTTTTACAAGAACACGTTTTTGAAGTTGATAGACAAAGACATCTCTATTTATGTTTCAAACCCTTTCTAAACCTTTTACAATACGTAATACCTAAAACAGATATACATAAATGTTAAATACATCCAGAAATTCAATTTAAAACCAACGATATTTCTGGGAAGTGTTTACGTGTGAATGTCAAAAAACTTGACCTCAAGTCAGTTACGTAACAAACTGACAGCCAAGATATAGCAGAAGCTTCTAAATTACAACTTCCACTGCAGATACCTCAAGCACTAGCTAAAATTTGCCGCATTACGAAATAAAACAAATATGCTTTCTTGGTGCCTTTGCAATGGTGAATTTGCATTTTTGTATTTGTTAGGATTTTAATTTCAATTTGTGTATTAACAAGTACAAATTAAAAGTTCTTTTTTTAAATAACAAGCTTCTATTACTTGTTACTAACAAAAAGAAATAAAAAGTTAAAAAGTGCAAAATTTCAAGTCTCTTCTGTTAACCGTTGAAGAGTTCAATCGTCTGGAGCCAATACTGGTAGCAGTATCACATCATGCTTATTAGAAACATGCATTGCCAGGACTGGACCAGTTTGTAAAATTTTAGCTCAATCAGACACCGGGAAGTATGTGAAATGCAAGATTTGATTAGAAACACCGGGACAGGTGAAACTAAATAAAAACTTGTAATAAAATATACGAAGTCTCAGTTTCCCTCATAACGGTGTTGTTGCACGTCCTAGATGGCGCTGAAAATAGTTTCCTTTCCCAAAATAATATATAGATTAACGTATTCCATCATCTATCCTATCTATCCCAATCCAGACAATAAGTGATGTTCGAAATTCAACCATAATTCGTATACTATAAGAACTCTTTATAACTACAAAAGCAACCCTTTAGTGTAACATTATGAAACAGACAGCCTACTAAAATCTAACGATGGAGCCTAAAACTATTTGGCATCAAATATTCATATAGCCGAAAGCAATGTCATAACAGAATCTCACGAATACAATATCAAGGAAAAGTAATGACTCCCAGCTCCATTAATATTTTAGTATGTTTGTCAATACACAAAGTAGACACACTCGAGTATTATGGTAATCAGTGTTTTATTAATTACTAGCTTCTGCGTGCGACTTTGCCCGTTGAAGAATAATTTTACAAAAGAAAGTTTCCTATAAACCTTGAAACATCTTCAAGCGTAGCATTTATAATATTAGTAGGACATTTGTTTGGTTGGTTGTTACAAATTTCTGAAGTATTCTTTTTTTTTAATGCATTTAACTAAATTTTTTTACACCATTAGATAAATTTCTCACCAAGAAGTCTGCGGTAAAAATAGGTCGATGATATTTAAATTACAGCGTTTCAAATTAATACAACAAAGCAATTAAAAGTAGTTTAGACTGTGTTCAAATCGATAATACGATCAATTAGCATTTGGTTCCTTGGGTTAATGTCTTTAATAATAATATTGATTGATAAGACCTTTCTACTCTCAAGCAAGCAAAAGAGGAAAGTACTGAAAATTCAATTCAAAATATTGCTGAATCACGATTGAAAATTCATCGATAAAAAGAGGGATTCCACTTTTCCTCAATTAGTTTTCGCAACCTTTCCGTTCTCACGGTCTGGATGAATCCATCGTATATTTTACGCAACGAAATTTCATTGTTGTTGTACAAGAATAAATCACGCAAATAATCTGCTCTGCTACAAAATAATAGGAGTATAAGTCTAGGAGCACACTAGGCGACCAGGCAGCGGCAAATATTTCGTATTTGAGGAATTCGTGACTGCGTATGTCCGCGAACTTCCATACAACGGACTTCAATACTTCATATTCGTCTGGCTGCCGCAGCCTGCATGCCTAGTGCGTGCCTAGACTAAAGGTACGAGTATGCAGGGACAAATAGGTAAAGCTGGCCACAAACATCAGGATTCCTGATCAGGAATTTATTTATTCGGCCAGTACGCAAGAGCGGAGTTGAAAGAGCTGGGGTAAGTGGTAAGTAATAAGTAGTAAGGGGTTAGTGGTAAGGGATTAGTGGCAAGTGGTAAGCGGTAAGGAGTAAATGGTAGGTGGTAAGGGGTAAGTGGTAAGGAGTTAGTGGTAAGTATTAAGGGGTAAGTGGTAAGGGGTAAATGGTAAGGGGTAAATGGTAAGGGGTGGCTCTTTCTGTTATCGAAATATTCGCATCGTCATAACATACACCCGACTCTTTCAACCCTGCTTTCCGCTACTGTCAGCATAAATTCCGGTCGTAAATATTCTGGAAGTCTGCGCTTCGCTCACGGAATTCAGAATCTGAATTCCTTATGAGGCCCACACAACTCAAATCCACACCTTATGATGTAATATCCAGTTTTTTTGAATCACCACTCACTTGAAGAGAATCAAAATTGTACTAATTTTAATACACTCACATCACATCATGTTACATTACTATGACATCGATAATCACTCTATCTAACTAAAGTTGAACGATAAAGACACAAGTATTACTAGTAGTCAACTAAATGTATTCAAAACTGACAGGGACAGTTATAAATCACACATATATTTCATGCTTTAGCTTTCAACCAGTTATTTAACGTCCATTTAGCTCCAATATACCTCAGAAATCATAAATAAATCATTTCCAGACACGGTGCGATTGAATATTGATAGCTTCTGAGATATTAACTCCATAATAACAAATTTATATTACAGAATAGCAGCTTTTAGCCAAATGTACAGTATTTAACGACTTACTATAATATTCATAACGTTTTAGCCGCACCCGTTTTAATCCGGAGAGGATGGCGCACGGTAGCAGAAATATTTGTTGTCTCTCGGGCAAGCTTATCAACAATCCTACTTCGAAAATCTACAATGAAACTTTTAAAGTAATAATTAATACAAAAAATTCTACTGCTTAACATTTTTTAATCTTCGAAGTACCATAATGAAAAATATCATATATAGCCTACGCCACTAACAATGGAGATGAATTCAATGGCACCCCATTTGAAATTTAGAAAGCCGTTTTGGCTGTGGTGCAAGGCACACAATATGGACAATATGGACACACATACAATACACACCACAAACCTTAACCGACGATGGGCTGAAGACCCGTAGCCTAGTTGGTAGTGACCCTGCCTGCGAAGCGAGGGGTCCCGGGGTCTATTAAGGTCGAGGAAGATATTTATGTGGCAAATAAATGTTTGTTCTCGGGTCGTGAGTGTTAGTGATGTATTATTTGTGTTGACCATGCCACCCGTGACACAGGGAATCCTACTCCGGGGGTAAGAGTACCATTCATCTAGTGCAATCGGATAAACCCTCAAATCGTGCATTATCGCTATTTTAAAGTCTCCAGCAGTGTCAAGACATCAGTAGACATTAGGTAGATTCCATTAGCCGAGACCGTAGTAAACTTGGGATGGATTTTTCTAAAATTAGTGAGCGACAGAGCATCGGTAATGATCGGAAGGCCAAACGAGTCGCAGAGCCATACGCCACCTGCAACTCTTAATTTAGAAACAGGATAAAATTAGATTTTAAATATCCATGGATTATGGCACCTGGCGATATCACGTTTTTCTCAGACTACCATGGTTATTTTTATTAGAAGGTATAAGATTTTAACCAGTACACATCTATTACGTATGAATGTTCATCTGTGCCCTTAAAACTATTTGGTAAACTACATCACCTGATCTTATGTGGGCATTAGTTTTAAGCACTTTTCCACCATGTAAACTTTAAAGGTTTCAAATCCTTCCTGTAATATTCTACATCACCCTAATCTTGCACCGCGAATACCCATTGCCATACATAAATCACTCCTAATACATTCAAAACAGATACAATAATCATGAGCGCGAATAATTTTACATCGTACATGATACATTGCATTAGAACCAAAACATTTATTAGCTGTCTACGATATTACGGCCTTATAATGTCACAGTTACCCGTCTCATTTAATTACTAAAACGCGAAACATTGGGGACGCGTCAGATTTGCGTTATTTGCTTTAGGGTTCCGCAGTAAAGAAACCCTCAGATTCACCATATCCTATAATTTTTCTGTTCGCGGCTTAGGTCAGAGACTAGTACTGAAAAGCACAGAAACGTAAAGATGTATTTATGTTTCTAACCTACTCCATAGTCTGTATTTAGGTTATATCATTAGACTTCATTAAGAAGTCTGTTTTAGAACCAACTCTTCAAAGTTCTCAACGTTACGTAAGCAATTACGCGAACCTTCACGTTCACTAAAAATCGGTGCAATCCCTGAGGCAAACCTGTTCTAGAAGGAGCAATATAACGTATTTTAACATTTTTGCTACGTTTATTAGTTTTGGTACTTCAGTTACTCCTCGAATAAAGTTTTATCTCTATCAAAGACCCATTTTTGTTCGAGTTAAAAATCCCACCGCTGCCACTTAAATGGTTGGATTTCAATAAGTAAAAAAATTACAAACTTTTAAAACTACGCTTCACAAGTCAACGAATAATTAAACCTACAGAACCCTACAATGAATATGGGACAGCATTTGCCAGTTTTTTACTTATAAACATTCACAAAGGCCCACATGAATAATTTACGGCTTCTCATAAGAGATGACGAAACAGATTTTGTGAAAGAAGTTAATGAATGCTCTGCTTATTAATATAAATTAATTAGGGCTGGGGCAGCGACACTTACAAATGAGGCGTTATATCTGTAATAAATGACCTTCGTACTGTTTATATATTCGTATTGCCGATTCAGCGCTATAAGGCGGAAACAGACTTTGCGAGGCAAATGCCACGAACGGCGCACAACGCACGCCTCGGCCCGAGCCATGCGTTGTGAAATATTAAACCAACATATGCTCGGGTCGCGCCATCGCGTGCGAAGTAAATGCCGCGTATTTGTCGGCCGGCTCGCCCGGCTCATAGCGACTAGTGCGTTGCGTTTGGATGGATTTTCTCAGTTGAGGCGTGCGTGGATATCGTACGCGGCGCACATTTCGAATGTGCATGCGCGACGACGTCCACAACTAATTAATGTTCGCACTGAGGCACTTTGATCTTGAAGCATTTGCCGACATGCGTTGGTTCGCCCTCGCACGTGCGTAGCACATGCCTCGCCACGAATATAAAGGTACACACCTTGCGAAGCATGCGCTGTGCGCCGTACGTGGCGTTTGCCTCGCAAAGTCTGTTTCCGCCTTTACCCGCGTTGCCCGCAACCTCGCAAATTATTGTACAAAAATATGGGAGTGAACAAGCTACTGTACTACTATATTAAATATTCATTTTTAAATCCTTCGGAAAATTAAAAAAAAAACAGTTTCTGAAAATAAAAAAAACAGTTCCTGAAAATTAAAACAAAAGCAGTTTCTGAAAATTTAAAAAAAAGCAGATTCGGAAAGTTAAAAAAAAGTTGACAGTGAAATTCAACGCTTTCTTAATTTGACTACATCGTTTTGTAGGGTCACTTTCGAAAATCTTCTGTTCTCCCCCTTCTTTTGTTTCTAATAGGACAAGCTGCAAAACCCC
>LGAG01028697.1:654129-665107 GCA_001278395.1 Lerema accius
TATTGAATAAAGTCTACGACTATTATCTAGACGTCGTCGAAAGGGAACAGTATTGTTACACTATAGGTACGAGTACTGTGTCATATTCTATTTGAATACGACGTGCGAATACTGTGAATCCTTCTAATCCTTTCAAGCGGATGAAAAATGTACTCCGTGTCTTCTTAGACGTAATCTCCTTTCAAACAATCAGGGATGCATTGTGTGAAATATTTGTATAGGGGCCATTCGTGTCTTATGTAAGTTAAGCGTACGTAGCATTTATTTGGCATGCTCTATAGCTTAAACGGCTTAATCGATTTTAACTTGTAAGTAATCACTAATTCTACACCAGTGAAGAAGTATCATAGGCTACATATTATTTTAATACAGCCCTCCAATACTAAAAAAAGCTGCCGTTTTATCTGTATTACTTTACTTATTTTTTAAAAAGGATAAGAATACTTTTTTTTTCTTTTAAACTATTCTTCCATATACGATAAAATCACGATTCATTAAACATTCCATATTATGAAATAGGAATAGATAGTAATACAAATATTTTATCTTTGATAATACAAACATTAGCCCGCGCCTTTGAATTTCCTTACGTTTTTAGATAAACGAGTTTTTGTTTATTTTCCTTCACTCCAAATTCTATATGTTAGAGTGAACGAGAGAATTCTAAACATTCGTACCGTTTTGATGCTCTGGTAGAGACATCTGGTGATATATTATCATCGCATCTTTGATTAAAAAAAAAATTGTTGCTTTTGTTATAAATCAATCGGTAGCAAGAACAAAAATTAATGTGCTTACTATTGCTCTATAAAATACAAGTAAAATAAAAAAAATGCTCTTTAAAATTAGTCAGCAATTATTTTGCAAGCGTTCCTATTAAACATTCAAAACTTCATAGAAAGACCCAAAGGGGAAATAAGAACGGCGTTCTCTTGATTAATTCGATGGCCCAGTACAAGCTTAACTTACTTTTGCTTACAATGAACGGGCATAAGTGTCTAAAGTGTAAATTATTAACATCTACATGGATAATTTTTTAATTTTCGGGTTGAGTGGAGGCTCTCCAACTATCCTACTAATATTATTAATTATAAATGTGAAAATTTGTAAAGATGTTTGCACCCAGGAATAGAATATAGGATACTTTTTATCCCGATTATGGGTTCCCTTAGGATAAATCCATTTTTTTGTTAAACTACTCTTCCGCGGGCGACAGCGTCGTCGTCTAGTAATCTATAAACCGGTCACCTGAGCCCAAAAATAACCTTAACTTTAATTTCTATTAACTGTACATAAAAACATATATATCAAACTAAACCAACTAGTGAAACCTTCTAAGCACCTCAATTGTAATCATACTCCGTACTCCCCAATTCGTTATTCAAGCGACGTGACGTACAATATCGTCGCAGCATTAACCACATAACGCTTTATTAACAAAGCCGACGCCACGTTGACAAATTAAGATTACGCTTCGCCAGAATACCCACCACTAGGCTCAATAAGACTCAGCAATTACTTAACGTAATTAAACAGGCCATAACCCAGCGATTCCCAAACTTCCCCGCTTATTTGTACTTGTACTCTCGCTTATAACTTCGCAAGTGTACACACTAAATTATGTATTACACCAACTAGCGCCAAATAATTTACTTACAACTTTAACCATTGCGCGTGTTTGTGTATAATATGTCGCTGTTATTTATCCGTTATAGAAACTGGTAGCTCGAGAATTGGGCTAACTTAGTAATAGTATAGTCTGCGGTTTTACACATTTTTAACCCACTTTCAGGATTTTAGCTGAGATTACGCTCAAAAATTTACTGAGAAATTTATGGACGAGCACAACAGTTCATTTAATACCTACCTACCATCTTACCAAAGACCCCCTTCCCACCTCTTTAACCCCTTTGGTCCTTACCTACTTAATTCTTAAATGACCTCTACAACGTCATGTCATAATTATAACATTTACAAATTGGTAACGAGATGTAATCGACAAGGCAAATGACAAAATTAATGTCACATAAAAGCCTCATAACTTAGCCACTACTAACTAGCACCGACAAGTGGATGATACTTAGAAGAAAAATAAAACACCCAAATCGAAAAACTCATAAAACTGTTTCACAAGCGGTCACTCATCTAGACACTTCCAAATTTAGTAGATCGATCACGCTTGACAGGAGCCGTAGCAATAAAAGTAAGTCGTTACAAAACTGTACTCGAATCAATCAACACTTTGGAAACAACTGTTCGTAATGCAAACAACAAGCCTCCGTTGGTAATTAATAAAACCAACGACGAAGTCAACGAAGGAACGAATGAGCGATAATAAAGCACACATTGCGATATTTCAATAAACTTAACTTGATTGACGGCTCGTTAAATATATTATAATTAATGAAGACCTCATTTATTGGCATGAACCTATTGAGTGTGAATGTGTTGATTTGATTACTTACTGTCGGGTCTTATGTTACGAGTAGCTTACTTTTAATGAAATACGTTTAATTATAATAAGATTGTCGACTCAATATCGAAAGATATCGTAAACCACTTACTTTTGACTGTGGTTTATTTGGTTTATTTTGAACATTTCAATATTAACATGATTTTAACGCCATTAAAGCAAGATAATTTTCAAGTTGGACCCAATTTTAAAATTGGTTGAGTTCTTTTTCAAGAAATCCCAAAAATTCTGTCACCATACTGACTAAATTAGTTTCAATTGCTATTTGCTGACAATCACAATTACGACTTATTACGTACGACATTATACAATATACAGTCACATAAAGGAGCTAGACAATAGACAAAGGATGGTTCGTTTATTCCCTATTTCCTCACGAGACTCACTCATAACTCCAGCCTCTACGATCTATTTAATGCAAATAGCTTTTATGAAACCAGTGTTCTTATTCCATAAGCGTTTACTAACAGCGAGCTTTTAACCCCCTCGGGCTTGATGACTCGGCATTCTCTACTTATAATTGAAGTTCTTCTTGCTTACATCTCCCTGCTTCCATGATATTAATTTTTAGGGTTAGGTTTAGTTGTATGGTATTTGTAAAATTTTAAATTAGGTTTCTGCTTGTAAATCGGGAGTGAGGGAAAAATACTGATTTTCAATATCCCCCCAAATATCTCAAGTTCATTCCTCAGAAAATAAAACTCAATTTTTAAACTCATGACCTCTGGGCTAAATTTCAAAGCCCTCCGAAAAAAAAACTGGAACGCCGCGGTCCTTAATATTTAATTCGATACAAACCACACTGAGAATTATTAAGTACTAACTAGTTTAAAATAACCTTTACTTTAACGGGCCAGTCGTGTACTAATTTGATGCTTCAAATACACTTTTGCTGCAATGAAAACTCCTCTGTTCTTCCTAGCTAGATACTAGCTTCCTAGTTCAGACCTAGCTAATGTTTTGTGTCCTAATATTAGGCCACAATTAAATCTAGAATTTTCACTAACCCATCTACTCTTTCGCTATTATGTTTATACACGATACTAAACTCTCCTCAACGTAGCATAAAGCATACAATGTTTATACAGTTCGATCCTCTGTTTCTTAACTGGGAAACAAAGGAACCCGCGTAGTGTCATGCATGAATTCATACACCAAACTTGCGGCACAAGTTAGGACAGGTTGGGAAGTATGCGATATGGATCACCGCTCTTCTTGTAACTTTATTCTGAAAAAACTCTTTGTAGTCTCTTTATCAGAATTACATGCTACATAATCATGACTGGGAAAGTTTTCGGAGCTTTTATTTAGTTTCACCTGTCCCGGTGTTTGTAATGAAATCTTGCAAGCTAAATTTCACCCACTTCCCGGTGTCAGATTGAGCTAAAATTTACACACTGGTCCATTCCTGATGACAATGCATGTTTATAATAAGCATGATATGATACTGTTACCAGGATTGGCTCCAGACGATTGAACTCCTCAACGGTTAACAGTAGGGACTTGAAATTTCACACTTTATAACTTTTTAGTTCTTAACAAGTAATAAAAGCTTATTAAAAAAAAATCTTTTGATTTTTAAGAACTTGTTGTTAGTGATTTCGTCTTTAACATTCTTCAAGCCGTCAAACCTGGACCTAATAGAATATCTCCGGATGTCTATAAATTATTTTTTATTAGCTTAATTATAATCAGTCACCGACATTCTCCGGTGATCATAACCACACTTCCTACCAGTGAGTCGCCATCATGTCTGTGCACTCGAACGATCCATAAAACGCGTGTTGGATAATAAATGCACATCGTCAACACCTTTATTGTTTTCTAAAATACATTACACGTAAGTTTTGACACCGTCACGCCTCATTTATTTATCCACTGGTACATAAAACCGGATAACGACTAAATTATTTTCACGTGGACCAATTCGTCATAATCTATGGCAGTCGGTCTTCTAAAGGGATCGTAAGAAGCAATATGATTAAAAGCGTATACACCTTTGTAAATATCGCGAGCACTCTTTAATAATGTCTCATATTTGTGTGCAAATACATGTAACTACTTCATAAAATTATAGCAGTAACTGGCAGACAACTAAAAGCAACGTACAGCTCGAAGCTTTGAACTTAATAATAAGAGGATTTTCGAAAATTAACCGCATGAATTAGCAATAAATGGGTACAAAAGTCTGTATGAGTATGGTGACTTTAAACCAGAAATATTAATTACATAGGTACTCCGATAACAAGATGGGAACATTAAACGATTCTCTAGTTCAGCAAGCCGCCCTACTCCCGAGGCAAAGATCTCAAACGCCCTGCAATCTGAGAAAGGAACGTCACGTCACACTCGCTTGAAAGATCCAATGTCTAAGTACTGTGGGAAAACCGCATTTGGAACATGGAATTAAAACAGGTAGCCCACTGGGAATGCTTGCGACTTGACGAGAATGGACTCATGACTCGTTATAATATTTTTTACAGCACGTGATAGACATTGATAACTACACTAGAAGACAGATAAAATCTAACGTTTATACTTCCTACTGCCTAGCATGAGTTACATGTGAAAGTTCGTGAAGATGTTTGGAAATGATTCAAGCGCTAATCATTGTACGGATTAAGATAAAACTTGGCACACAGATAAAATATTAGACATAGGTAGATTTGTACGCTTCCCTGGGATGATTTGGACGTTTGTGTTTTCGACCAAATCAGACATCAACAGTTGAACGGATGAAACTTGGCACTTATACCACTTTCTGGATCATAAAATCATCCTGAAAATAGTTTCCTTAGGGATAAATCCAATTTTTTTCAACACCATAACGAGTAAAACTGAGACTGTGTATGTCAACTTAGTTTCTACATTTAGATTTATACAATTTTTCATAATAAACTTAACGGATACAAAATCTCAAACTCTTGTTTGAACTATTCTTAAAACGGAACCGGAAGTCAAACCCTTCACATATTAGTATATATATAGTATGGATGTATGTATTAATATATTAATATATAGATATATTCTAACCTCAAACTGCACTAACCACTGATTGGTTGCACTACGGCACACTGCAGTGATGCAATAATTAAATTCCACAGAAGATGAGCTTACCCAGCCACAGAGTATTGCTCGACGATATGTTAATTAAATTTTGGTCCAAACATCTTTCATATTGCACATAATACAAAGTGACTGAACTCAAGTAGATAAGCAAGAAGCTCTTACAAGCCAGTCGCTTGTGTGGATCCTACTTCTTGGTAACTCTCTTGAGTTAAGCAACAGTTTGCGCTTTTGAAAACCATTGCAGATACCCTAGCCTCTCAGCCAGATATATTTCGTAGAAAGTTGGTATTTTCGAATTTTTTTACACCAAACCCCCAAATCCAAATGGGACATCCCATTGCTGGGCTCAAACCTCCTCTCACAGAGTGACGGTTAAAGGCCGTAGGTTAGCCAAGTGCGGATTGTCAAACTTCACACACTTTGAGAACTTTATGGAGAACTCTCAGGCGTGCAGGTTTCCTCCCGATGTTTTCCTTCACCGGAGCAAGTCATAATTATTATCTAATACGCACATAACTTTTTAATTTAGAGGTGCGTTCCGTGGGGTTTAAACCCAGGTAATTCCGCTCGAGAGACCAACGTTCAAACCACTAGCTATCTACTTACTAATGAGAAAATTATTATCTTTTGAAACGAAGGACAGCTACCTCGTAGTGTTCATTATAACCGAGGAATATAAAACAACATTTTATTTTAGGGTCACTGAAGGGATTTTCCCGTAAGTGAAGTGCCCTGGGTATTTGAATATTGTGACAAGAGGGTTGTAAAATCATAAAAGATGAGGGCTCTACAACACAATTACATCTAAAGGGCTGTCTGGCGACGTCGCCATTTTTGTTTCGCTTCGGGACATGTATACTTTTTGGTCGTTAAAAATTTTTATACAAATTTTCAATTATATTCATATTCTGGGGGTTCAACTTTGGAATTTAATAAGATTAATGCACGAGTGCACGAGTTTGAAATTTCGCATAGTTAAAGTACACATTGAGAAGTACCGAAAGCTAAGTGTTAAGTCAATACATTTATTATATGAAATTAAACAAAACATCGTATATAAGTTAAGTTAATAATTGGAAAATCAAAATCTTTATGACATGCGATAACAGGACATCCACAACAATGTTATTTTTAAACGAACACCGTTCTGGGAAGCCATGACACACCAACGGAGATAAGAAAATGGTCGCAATTACGTTTTTGTATTATTTTTGCATACCTATTCTTGTTATCGCCCACGCTGCCTGATTTCATTACAATTACCCACTGCCTATTAAGTTCTCGGTATCTGTATGACTGTGATACTGTCATAAACAGATTCCTTAACAACCTTTATAGATAATACTCAACAAATGAACTAAGTTACGAGAGGTTACGTGGGCATGATCGCCCATTGACATCAACACCACCCAAGTCATCATCGATGCATATAATTATATCAGCGAAGAGGATTTGTTAAAAAAAATCGACAATTAATTAACAATTGCCTACTCTTCTTCTGTACAAAACTAGAAACATTCGTGTGAACGGCTAAATAAAACAAGCATACACCTGTTAATTAATAGTCAATGATAGAAAAACTAAAATACCCGACTGCTAACAAAAAGGGGGTTGGAGAGGGGGGGTTGCTACAATGGCGACGAATTCAATGACATCTCATATGTTGAATTTCGTCAAACCATTTGGGTTATATAGATCGTGCCAAAGAAATACATACATACATACTATATACGTTCCAAAAACATTACCCTTTTTCTTCTGGCGCAGTCAGTCAAATAAGAAACTTAAAGAACTAAGTATTTTGAATGCAAAGAATAAAACCCAAAATCCGAAACAGAAAACTAATTCCACAAAAGCAAAAACTACTTTCCCAAAGTAAAAACATTCTCAACTTCTTATCGAATGTTCCGCTATTCAGTAACAATAAACAACACTAATTCATCCATTGTATACGTTTTAGTTACGTACCGCCCATACATTGACGTTAATTACTTCGAGCGCGGCCATAATCGAATTACATACAGTTGGAGCAGTCAGGGGTAAATGATGTACAATTAGGGCTGTCATACGAACGAGTTTGCTAGAACATGTTCTAGTCGGTTCTAGTCCAGGGGAATGTTGAAGTGCCTCCAGGAATGGTATTCATTGATAGAAAACCAAAAAAAAAAACGAATTACTTATATTTGGAGCAATGAGGAGTAACTGGTGTACAATTAGTCATACGTCGGGTTTTCTAGAACACGTTCTAGCCCAGGAGAATGATGAAGTGCCTCCAAGAATGGTTTTCATTGATAGAAAACCAGAAAAAAAATCGAATTATATACATTTGGAGCAGTCAGGGGTAAATTATGGCCGTCGGGTCAAGCATACGATGGGTTTCCTAGAACACGTTCTAGTCCAGGGGAGTGATAGGGAGCCTCTAGACACCCAGTAAAACCCAGACACTGTTTGTGTTAAGAGTATTTAATCTGAATAATAATAATTGACTAACTAGTAGTCATTGATAGTAAACCAAAAGAGTTCAAATAGATAAAAATTTGAGGTGACGTCATTATAAAAAACTATAATAGGCCATGTCACTTCCACAATGGAGACTTATACAATGACAACTCTGATGCTGAATTCGATCAAGTTTGGGTTGTAGAACGTACAAAAGAAATGGACTTTACCAGAAAACTATACCCTGATTCTAATGCAGTCGAATAATCAAAAACAAATTTGCACCAAAAAAATCACATTTGAAAAAAAACAAAATCGTGCCTAAATATGCATGGTGTATAAAATTAATGTACGGTAGCAATTAAGGCGATGGCAGCCCTAAGTACAATTAAACCGTCTGAATTGTTCACTTGTACAGTTGTACACAATCCAATAATATCTGCTGAGATTGACGACGGCAATTGTGAAGGTGACTAATACTATTCCGGCCGCTGTCTTCCCTCTCAACTGCATAACTTCACTATCATGACAATACACACTACTTACTACTATACTAACATAGATACAATTGTTGTTTAGATAGAGTGGCCTAATTAAACTTAGTTTACAATTTCTACACGTCAGATACTGAAGCGTAATTCAAAGGCCATTAAAATATCCTCAGGGATCTTTTATAAAACTGCACCTTTGCAAAGAACATTTATTCTCTTTGATTTTACTATAGATGCCACCAAATCCATAGACACGGCAACAACATACGTCAAGGTGATTATTTAATGGGCTTTTAGTGTGGCCTCAGCCATCAATGATTCACTACATTGCTTGGGTCTCTCCCCATAACTGAGGAGGCCTAGAGTTTACTGCAATCTTATTGCTACCGTCCTTTCTATTCTGACATACATAGTGAATGATCCCCAAGTTAATATTTGTTATATTATTATAATAACCCCAACTTACCTCCAGCGAGCAAACATAATATACATAATATTACTAAATAATATGAGCAGAAACTCGATATATTCTCGCGACGGGCAATAAATCTCCGCCCGGACTCCATACTATAGGAAATACGACTTACGCGAGGTAATTTGTCTTCCCCTAAAAAATAGATGCGATGATCCCGTTACGGCGCGCTTTTTGTGCGTTCGAGAAAACTTATCATCATAACCTTTACAATACAGTTCGATTTACACGACCGTTTCAGGCGCGTGCGTGGAAACTATGGAATGAGCTTCGATCTAAACCTAGATTTCATAGATTTTTCTGGAATACTATGATATGAGGTTCTTCAAGAATGTCGTAAGTCTCATGTAAGGATGGTGAAGCATTGACAACTCTTGTGGTTTATGTCTCCATACGCCTCAAAGATCTTTTGCCATCAGGTGGACCGCCTGCTTTTTCGTCTACCCTTCATATTATAACAACAAACTTTAGATTACCTAATTCAATTTTACAATGGGTCTCCATTTTACGACACATATCCGTATATTTTCTATAGGCAAAGAGAACATCAGCATTCACCACGTAGGTAGAACGTAACACCCGAACAATGGCGCCTCAAAACAATTGATTTAATTTTGTTACGAATCTCAACATTCACGGGGTTTTCCACAGCCTATGCTATGAATATAACCAACGTATCCCGAACTTCAAATTCAGGGTAAAGAAATTGCAGGCTAGGTCATCAAAAACTGGTCAACGGAAGGGTTTCACTTTTCAACAGCCCGAACCATTTCGATGCCAAATGGACGAATAACATTTCTCCCTGTCATTGCCCGGTATTAAACTAAAGTCATTGAGGGTTGAAGGCAACATTTTAGTGTTAAGGTTTTATATGACGAAGCACGGATTAAATGCAGTCTAGTGAGACGAAATTACTAACTTCTCAGACGAATTAAACGTACATTGCATCCCGTTTAGACATGTTATTATTGTACTATGCACGAGCATATTCTTTATTATTTTCAAGATTTTGGCAGGCATGGGACGGATGCAAGTTTTGCAAAATCTGTTAAGTTAAGACTCAATTAAAATATACCTATTTGCACAACATACCTCCTTGTGAGCTTCCCAAATAATGATAAGACTATCTAGTGAAATGAAATGAGGCAATAAGGAAATAAGAAATTGGCATATTTGATAACCTTTCTTATAGAAAGCGCATGCATTAAGATAACGAAGTTTATATATTTAAAGACTAACGTATTTTTAACTCAATTCTTTTTTGTTCATTCATGTTTCCACATCTTATTTGATAGTGACAATAAACCTGAACAAAAGGGTTATCATGCTCCTGTAAAAACAACAACTGTGGGGCATTTGAATTCTCCATAAGGTAAATTTTATTAATTGGGCGAAGCCGATTCAACATTTAACCTAATTGTTTAGTTTAGCCCCTTAGTTTGTGAAAGTCGAATCGAATTAGACAATGGGACAGTTTTGAAATCATAATTGTGTTTGGAATGATCTGAATTGAGAGGAATTACAATGTACCTATACTGCCAAATAATTGTTTTTATCATCATTTATTGGATCACTTTCTAAATTTCTTGTCATTTATACGATTGAGTCATTTTCATCGTTGAATTAAATATAAGCCTCTATATAAGAAGACCTTTTTCTTGTTATCTAAGTATCCGAAAAGTAATATTTTGTACGTGAATACCTAGTCTAGTCACTAACTATACTTTATAACTTCATAGTTTTGGCAAAGTCTAGAAATTATGTCGTTACGCACAATATAAGTCAACTAAGTTATTTCTCCTCAAAGAAAATCTTGCAGATAAAAGTTGTATCTGATATTTCTATACTACCTTCTCAGCGAGCCTCAGCGTAAATTGCCCAAAAAACATGTTGATTATTGGTAAGTTTGCCACATATATATTATTGGAAATATTTTCTGTTTAATATCATTAAAATTTGCATATAAATTAATGTTAAAAAACTTTTAAAGTAACCTTTTATTATATTATAAATCCTGGTAGTAGCACGTCATGC
>LGAG01028697.1:665408-680299 GCA_001278395.1 Lerema accius
TTATTGGAAATATTTTCTGTTTAATATCATTAAAATTTGCATTAATAAATTAATGTTAAAAAACTTTTAAAGTAAGATTTTATTATATTATAAATCCTGGTAGTAGCGCGTCATGCTTATCATAAACACGCATTTTCTTCGGGTCTGAACCAGTATACAGAATTTCATGTCCCTACTGATAACCGTTGAGGAGCTTAATTGTCTGGAGGCAATCCTGGCAGCAGTATCACGCCATGCTTATCATTAACATGCATTGTCATCAGAGATGGACCAGTATGAAAAATTTCAGCTCAATCAGATACCGGTAAGTTGGTCATATTTTACTTGCAAGATTCCACCTTCAAATACATACATGGCAAGTTAAATAAAAGCTTATAAAAATGTCAAATGCCCGCAATAATAATTGAAATCCACATACAATTTATTCACATTATGAACACTTGCAAAATTCTTTTCACTAAAGAAACTACTATTACCATACGTTTGAAACTCGAGAAATATCAAGAGGATTAAACTCAACAGGTACTCAGAGACCATCGTAGCTAGCAAATGCAGTAAATGCGAAGATACAATCGAGACGGTTCACACAAAAGAGTACCTATTCCTTTGTGCTTCGCTGCAATTAGCACTCGCGAGATGCTTTGGAAAGAAAACAAACACGCCCACGAGAAAAATAGGGAAAGAAAATTGTGGATGAGCCACGTTGAAAATGGAACAAGTTTTTATACAAATAGCTTACAAAAGAGTTGATAAGGCGCCTAATGTACGGTCAGCAGTACCAATGGACATCATCAGAACTAAAGCAACAATACCTTAGCGACTCAGAAAGAGGACAAAGAAAGGAATAGAAGGAAAGAAAGAAGTCCAATAATTTCTTATTGTGTTGTATTATCTCTTCTTATTTTGCAATGATGTCGTAATAAATCAGAACAAGGTAAATTAGGAAATCAGGATTGATAATCTTGAAAAACTAGATGTAATCAAACCAACAATAGTGGCTATGCCTCATCGTGATATTTTAAGAGAACACTAAAACTTTGTTGAATTGTAAACAGAATCATTACTTCTAACATTAAAAGTAGATTTCCTGATAAACAACAATCGCTAACGAAAGCTAATTTAAAACCAAACATGACCAAAATAAATTTTATATTCCCACCAATCGTCACACCTCGCCGTTATGACTTTATGTACACAAATACCATAACACGATGGGAAAAGTCATTAGGAAAATTGATCACCACACTCATTGGCAGGAAGATATTGCTTCTCATTCACTAATGCAATAAGCGAAAATTGTATATTCCTACTTCTAAATACTTATAAATACACGTCTATATATCTTAATCGAACAAAATGGAAGTAGTTTCACCACCGTAGGCAATTGCAGTTGGTAGACTTCCATCTGTCTAGAGATAAATATATATAGCAGGTTTCAATTTAACTGTTTAGGGAGCAACTTCAGGAAACGAATCCCCTAATTACGCAAGCGTAGAGCAAGTATTCCAGGACTTATTGTGTCCTCCAATACGAGGATAGTCTTGATTTTTTTCAAATATCAACGGCCTGATATCGAAGTACGGACGGTATCTGCAGCTTACTTAAGTTTAGACTACCTGAGATTTCGAACTATTTATGAAAGATGTTCGCAGAAAACAAACACGATTCGTCGTAATCGATACAGATGACAGCAGTTCTTCCAATTTAGTTAAGACATTACGAGGAAGCTAGACATTACATTACACATTCGCCTTTTTTACTTTCCAAAGTTAAAGCTCAAACCTAGTTCACCTGACGTCTTTAAGCTGACGTCACCATGTGCGATGTTCACGCCCTAAAACCCTTTTGGATAATTATGGCCACGATATTTAACGTCTTATATAAACACCTTCCGTCAGGTACTTAATTGCCCAGCCTAATTAAACATTTATGTAACATAAAACGATCCGAGATTTAGCCAGCGAATATTAGAAGTTCGTTGAAAAAATATACTTAAATCTTCACAAACTAAGCTGTTAACTAACGTAATAATAAACGCTAACACACTCATACCCCCGCAGTAGGATTCTGTGTTTTGGGTAGCATGAACAACACAAATAAAACATCACTAACAGCCATAACCCGAGAACAAACATTTATCTGTCACATAAATATCTGCCCCGGCCGGGAATCGAACCCGGGTCCCCTCGCAGGCAGGGTCACACCAACTAGGCTACAGGGTCGTCTATAACAGTAGTTGCGTAATAACAATAATAACAGCGATCCTATCAAAGACTTCCTCATTCGTCACGATATAAACTGACCTGTCACCATTACAGGGGCGTGGTTCTTTGACGTAGTTCTAGTAATCAACCCGTCATTGCTCCTCCATTTGATAAATTAACCCCTCATTACTATTACCTGTGTTAATTAAATAGAGTAAACAAACTGCACCAGATCGTATACACTATAAGAGAGCAATACTCTGAAAACTCCGTGTGTACTGCGAAAGCAATTAAAAGTGTCTCGCTCTGCACACATAAAATGCTTTTACTGCGCTCTTTTGTTCTTCGTAATTCCATTTTATAATAATGAATGTGTTTGAAGGTATTTCCACCGAAGTCTCGAGACTTAGGGTAACCTAAAAAGCACGTAGACCCAAAAAGCGGACTTAATGTCACAACTATGTCTTAATATAGTTCTAAGATGGTCTCAGTATGCTGGACAAACCAATAGTTGTTAAGTAAAATTTCTAAATATGAATTATTTTTTGTGTTTGTTTCATAAAAAAAGAGTAAAGCTCAGATAGAGAAAGTATTAAACGAAGAATCACTAGATGCCAATATTCTTAGCTCCTAACCCAAAAACTGTAATTAGCTGTGAGTTAACTTTAAGTTAGCATGACGGTAAAATGCAACGGAATCCCTAATGGAAAGAACCCCCAACAAGAGACAAAAATAATAACAATCGTGTGACGTCACAGGTCACTTATATTGGAAGCCGAACCGACCTGTTGAATTCGCCACAGGCCATGAACGATATAGTTACTACTGCGATTCTTTAGTATCTCTCATGTCAGACCCTTAGGTTAGATATACAACGGATGTAGAAATCCTACTATCCTACTAATATTATAAATGTGAAAGTTTGTAAAGATGTTTGGATATTTCGATGTTTGTAAGTCCTTCACTCTCTAACCAATGAACGGATTAAGCTGAAACTTGGCATACAGATAGTTTGCATCCAGGAATAGGACATAGGATAGATTTTATCCCAAATATAACAATAAGTTCCCTTGGGATAAATCCAATATACTTTTAAACTACTCTTCCGCGGGCGACATATAATTTGTACGCCAGACGAATTCTCGAAAAATCTAGATTCTATTGTGGTCACAGCTTTGTGAAGTCTCATTATGTATGTACAGTATGTTCATGGTTTATACCACCCGCAACTCATAGAATGACAGTGAGATTGGGCGTATGAGAACATTCTAATTATTTATTACTAGAAGTCGCCAGCGGCTCCGCCTGCGTAATTTTCCCGTTTCTGGAACAATTTTTTTTGCTGCTCCTCTCCGATTCATCTTAACGTGATGTTATATTATCGTATAAGTTTCCTCGATAAACGGACCATCTTACACTAAAAGAATTTTTCAAATCGGTCCAGTAGTTCCTGAGATTAGCGCGTTCAAACAAACAAACAAACTCTTCAGCTTTATAATATTATAGTATAGATTATCTTTCTTCTCTACGACGAGTCTAATTTGATTTGTCGATTTTCAAGTATGCACACTATCACACGATCACGATGTTTATCGTCATGGATGCAACTGATATCGTTTTTAAAATTCAATTTCCTCGAACGGGAATCCCTCTCTTAAACCGAATATACATTCCTGCACACCTAAATCATAAAATACGAAACCATACTAGAAGATTTAAGTAACCACATAAGTAATAAAAACAGATATAGCTGCCTCAACTTCCTGCCTTATTCAAATCGAGAAGCAAACCATCGCACAAATTATCCTTACAAATATTAGCATTACATTGAGATATGGAAACAGCTCGGCATTATCACTATGTAAAAATCTTTTCATAACACGCGCCAAGACACGAGGAGAACTAACCAGGGTCATCTTGAGGAAACATCGAAGCCAGACTTGGTATTAAATCGACACAGAACATCGCTGAATTTGAGTACACCTGTAAGTCTAGAAAGATGGTTGTACTTTAATAACTAAATTAGCTAATTAGGTAATGATAAAGATTGAATAATACTGTCGAACTTAAAGTAGGAGTACAAAAAATATCACAGCTACATTAGTCAAGGTAAATTGGCTTAATATGAGGAGCGCTTTGCTTAAACCTTAACACGACAATCCAATGTAAAAGATGAGGCTAAAGCGTTGGAATCTCATATCGACAAAGTTATAATAATTAGAATAACAAAACCATATTTAATTTCCTATTAAAATAAACTTTTTTCAACGTTTAGATATCACAATAATATTATGTTATCTGCAAAACATTTTTCAACCACAGAAACCATAATAGCCGTTACCGTGGTTGATAAAACTATGAATACTCGATTATTATAGCATTACGTAATCACCTGAAATTGCTTTTAAATTATATTTCATTTATGTGCAGTAGGAAGTCAATTTTAATTTATGTGTAGCTTAAGAATAGCTTTTGGCCTGTCATTGGAGACACTTGAAAAAGATTGCCACGCTGTTTCAGTAGGAATTAATAAATTAATCCATAATAAATGTTTTATGTGTCTTGACATGAGCATGAATATTACTTTAGAGGTCGTTCAAGTATTAAATAACGCTATTTGCAGGGGGGGGTCTGTAAAATGTTATAATGCGTTACATATGGGAGAGGGGGATCAAACAACGCGTTACGTAACATAGTTTTTTTATGTTTTGTTATGTAAAAGGCAACTTTTTGAAGTAAAAATTATCGTTTTGGTGTTACATAACGTTTATAGGGTACAGAAAAACGTTACGGCGTGTTACATGGGGGGTTATGAAATATTCAAAAATTTAACTATAATAGAAAATAGTTGAACTCTCCCTCGCGCGACCACGCGTCTGTCCATATTTTGTGGTTCATAACTCTTTCCCATATTTACGATCAACGTAAACCTTACAGAATATGACAAACATAATTGAAATGTCACGAAATACATATATGTCTTAATCTGATCTAAGAAACCTCCAACTTCACACTAACATGTAATGATAAACAATGATCTTTAATAGTTTGTACTAGACGACGACCGCGGCTTCACCCGCGGAATAGTTAAAAAAATATTGGATATATCCCAAGGGAACCTGTAATCGGGATAAAATCTCTCATATGTCCTATGCCAGGGTGCAATGTACCTGTGTACTAAGTTTCAGCTTAATCCGTTCAACGGTTAGAGTGTGATAGACTTACAAATATCCAATATGCAAACATCTTTACAAACTTTCACATTTATAATATCAGTAGGAAGTAGAATTAACAAGCTGATTTTTTCTAAATGATCATGAAGATAGACAGGTATTATATTATTCTAATACCACAAAATATGCAATTAATACAATGTGTAAGGTTTTTATCTAACCTTGTTCTACATACCCATGAGAAACATGACTCACTGTTGCTAAGAGGTTATTAGATGTCGATTTTTCTGTCTATCACTACAGCCAACTTGTAAACTTGCACCTACATAATTTATACTAATTCTCACCTCTAATGGTCCTAGGTTCTAATCAAATTACGAATCAGTTGCTTTAATGAGTAAAGTGTGGGAATTTGCTTATTTGACCAAACTCGATAATATTGTGAAATGTTTATGTTAATCCAAATTCTTTAAATTTTGAGGTTTGTATTAGTAATCAGGGGTTCTCAAAGTGTACCCATGGATCCCTTTGTCACCATAAAAAGTAAAGATCGGTAAAATAAGGCCAGTACTCCTAAACCTTAATTTAATTACCAAATACAAATTGACTAATTATAGGATATCACTATGTAAAAGAAATCAGAGCTCAAAATAATATAACATAAGTTGTAGTAAGCCCTTGTATAGACTTCTATTATTATGAAAAAACTAAGCATTGTGACATTATGATAATGATGAATGTATTTCAAAATCAATTACCATTTAAAATATGTACAAGACATTACATATTCCATTGTGTAATATTATTTCTTACAAGTTTTCCTGTTTGACTATAGAATCCGTTGCTATGACTTAAACAAACGCTAGGTAGATAGTTTAAGATTTTACATTGCTACTTGACAGTTCTGGAAGCTTCTGGAAGTTATCCAAAATTATTTATGCATTATAAAATAATGAACAATTCCCTTGGCTGATAGGGAAGAATGAAAGAAAAGAACATGTTGTGCCAACCCCAAATAAAATTGGGAATTGGGCATAAGGATGATAAAGATGAAATAATGAATGACTTCAATCCATTAACAACTCATTACTCAGCCCTGGTCTCTCCTCATAACTGAGAAGTCCTAGAGCATACTCCGCTATCCTGCTTCAGTACAGATTGGCATAGGTTTTAGAGGCCACTCCAAATGTCAGATATTTTTATACCACACAAGGGCCTCCAATATTAATTAAGGGTTGTCATCGTACACTAACTACTAGGACCGTTTGCTTAACATGTAACAATGATAATAATAACATTTTCTAATACGGTTCCAGAATTCTTTAAGGAAATTTATCAATGATACCTGCTGTATAAATAATGTTCTTGAGCATTGATGTCCACTCAAAATTATATAGTAAGACATACTATACTAGTCAACAATTAATTTTTATTACTTTCAGCATGGCATAGGTCAAGTTTAACATTCTGGGCTTAAAGAAATATAAACTAATAATATAGGTATATGGGAAAAAACCTTATAAGAGCTAGGAAAAATTCTAATAAGAAGTAAGTAAAAAATGTTTAACATAATTATGTCACACATTGCATAGAAATACAAGATTTTTTTGGGATCTTATTATCAACTTTTTTGTAGTGATACAATTTTTTAAGGTAAAGAAATTGGCAATGGATAAGTGAAATATTTCAGAGGTATTTTAATGCATAGCACAGTAAAGGATAATTCAATATTTTTTGTGTTAGGTTGTAGCTAATATAGATGTAATATAATATTTAAAATTTAGTAAGATTCTTACCTTAGGAAGTTTGGCATGGACTCCAGTTCTTACGTCCCTGATAGTGGACATATCCAACATTTCCACCTCCATGTTTTGGTCAGTCCAAAACAGGAAGAATCCCTGAGGGTCCACCCGAAGCGTGACCGGAAGCCCAATCCCGGAATCCTACAATAAAATTATGGTATATAGAATTTGTTACTTCAACTTTGTTTCGAACTTTTTGTACTGATTAAAAGGCATAAAAACGTAGAAGATGGCAATGTTGACAAACATGAATCTATTCCTGAATTTCTATCTTATATAAAAACAATAGGAAACTGGAAACTTACCTCATCCCACTTAATAAACTTCTCGCCTTTCTGCAGAGCCTCGGGCACTTCGATTGACTTCAAAGTCACATTTGCTGATCTTGTGGAAGTAGTCATTGTGAATAATAAACACAATCAAGCGGAAATCATAACACTATCGCAGATAGAAACCGTCATCTTCCTCCCTCAACACAAATATATCTTAGAAACTCTATCGCTTCTACACTTCACGAGGGCACAGTATACAGAAACAGTGGACCACTAAACTATTTCTAACCGACGGCAACTGAAAGTCAATTCATGATAAACGTTTCACCGAATTCTTTCGGTAATAACAAACAACGATATTTCCACAACTCGACACGACGGAGCTGAACTAAACTGAGCCCGAACTGAACCTGAACAACCAAAAATGTAGAAATAGAAATGTCAAATCCAATTTGCCAATCCACCTCTTCGGGTGACGGATAATGTGCGTGAGGAATTTTCTCATTCGGATAACTGTATTAGTCAAGCTTTAAATTCTTTTAACTTAGAATACAAAACAAAATACCTATTTTATATTACATAAAATTCAGAATTAATATTAGTGATTGTTTATTTATTATTTTTAAATACTGAAAAGAAGTATCCATTTGATTTGAACTAATTTGAAGCAAAAATCGAATGACAAAAAATTCAACAATTTGACATTCCCATTGCATTATCTGTATTGATGACATTTGTTCAAGTTGTCACTTTCACAAGTTTCACAGTTATTGACATTGACAATTGCTATAGTTTCTGATTGTTTGCGGATTCACCAGTTCGTAGATAAATGATATTAATTTAATTATTTATTTATCTTTTTCTACCAGTAATAAAGTTTCTTGAATAAGTTACATTAGAAAAGTATATTTAGGTTTTTATTGTCACGTTTCATCCTTATAAAATGTAAATAGAAAATACCTTTTTTAAGTTCGGCAGTCGAGGTTGGATGGTATACATTATTAAAATAATATATCTCATTCGAAGTTACACAAATCGAGTGCGAGAAATCAAAATAAAACTGTTATAGGGCCGAAAATACAGTTTTTCTTACAGACTAATATATTCCTTGCCGTCAAGACGAAATGAAGTAAAGATACAATATAAGCACAGCACAATTTCCACTTTAAATAATGGCGAACTCAGTCAACATATCTATTGAAGCTCCAATAGAAAACCAGATCCAGGAAATCACATACGATGGCCAGGAGATATATCAAGCGTGAGTACTGTTTTTATCCTCTAACACTTATACATATAAATCTTACTCCCTGAACTTCTGCTTATAAAAAACTGGTAGCATAATTAACAAAACAAATACATCAACATTGTGTTGTGCTTTTTTAAATGTTTTCTATGTGTAAATGATCTGAAAAGCTTGCATTCAACATGTCATGTATGAAAATTGTGAGATTACAGTTTAGTTTAGCATAATTGTTTGAAATTCCTTGAGAACATTCTGATAAAAATACTGATAGAGAAAAACTACCTACAAATAATATTAATATGGTAATTTTTGCTTTCACAGCCCATTGTCTATGTCAGAGAACTTAGCCCGACTGGCCCAAAAGATTGACTTCTCAAAGTCTGAAGATGAGTTCTGTAACATCAAGAAAGAGGGTGAAAGCAGCTTGGAAGTGAAGACTGAGGATGATAACAAGGAGCCAGGGTACCAATCCACCCTCTGGCCTTGGGACTCAGTGAGGAATAAACTGAGAAATACCCTTACTGAAGTGTGCGTGCTAGCTGATGTACTTAGCATTGCTAAGGAAAAAAGATATATGGTATGCTGATCATAATGTTATTATTAACTACCGATAAACATAATAGTTACCATGTTTAATAGTCCCAGAATTCAGTTCCTATAGTGGTGGTACATGATGAATAAAAATTTCTGTTTTTAATTACACAAATGTAGACATAATGTGAATAATTTGAGCATTGTGTGATTCTTTGTATAAACTCTTAACTTTAAAATAATACTGAAAATCAAAACCTTCTCATATTAATTATGTAGATATATATTTTATAGGTTTTAGACCCAATTCAAGCTGAACCAATAGAAAATCGGCCTATGGTCCAAGTGTATGGCCGCAAAAAGGCCTTAGCAGCAGCTGGGGCAGTCTTACTGAATGGTGTAGACCGTCTCCGAGCCAGTGAAAACATGAGGATGACCAGAAACATGCCCGATTTCCATATAGATCTGTTGAGACTTCGACAGAACTGGCGCCTGAAAAAAGTGTCCAATACAATTGTTGGTGATCTGAGCTATCGCACCGCTGGGTCTAAGTTTAGCCAGACTGGAGTGTTTGAGGTATTGTGAGAATAGTATAGCATAGTTTTTTTTTTATTATTTATCTACTCCGGCTCTCCATCTTCCGCGGAATAGTGCGTGTAGAATAATTAAAATATAAACCTTTATGACTAATAGCACAAACTCTGTTTGTCTACCGCATCAACTCAACTCCTAAAACTCTGAAACCTGAAACCCTGATAGCTTAAGGGACAAGATATTTGGCAAAACAAAGTCTGCTCAGTCTTCTAAACCTTATTTAAAACTACAACAAGCATTTGACTTCTGTTACTTCTTACGACACTGTGATTTTATGAGCCGTTCAAGTATAACGTAACGTAATTTGGGGGGAGTGGGGTCTTGTAAAATGTTATAATGCCTTACATAGGGGGGGTCAAACATCTTGAAAAACTTGTGTTACCTACCTAAATTTTAATGCTGTCTTACAAGAAATTGGTAGTGTTTTTATCATTCTAGTCAGAATTTCAATGTACTTTGTAGGTGACGAAAGCCCCAGAGGATCAAATAGCAGCAGCCATGAGCCTCAACGCAGCAGGGCCTGCGCCCTCCGCCCTTCGAGTCACCGTGCCGCCTGAGTTACAGGGCGTCGCCTTTATATCTGTACTATGTCAGAAAGGTAAACAGCAATTTTTTTCCAGTTTTCCCATTTATGTATGTATCTATGTGTGTATACTTCTTCGGCATACTTTACAGTCAAACAAGCTTAAAGGATTTTAATTGTGAAGTGACATTAGAAACAACTTCATTGTGGAAATGATATTTGTAATATAATATCTGCATTTTGGTTTCAAATAATTCTGTACTCTGAGTGGAGTTAGTCACAGATCTACTAATCTCCAAGTATCTTTGTCATTAATGCATTCATTGACATATACACATTGACACTATCACATGGCTTTTGGATGATGTTATAGAGTTGTAGAAAAAATAATGCAAAGTAACAATACTAATCTAATTTTGTACTTAAATCTATGAATAAATCTACTCACAATCCGTAGCATTGTTATAAAAATGTACTAGGAAGAATGCAGTCTAACAAATATTTCAAATTTTGAACTGTTCAACATTAATACAGAACAAGAAGACGTAGTAACAGCAACGCTAAGTTCCTCAGCGGTGAACTGCCCGGGCACTCTCCCGGGGGACGGGGCAGAACTCCACTGGCAACAGAAGTTGGAGGCAGCTCAGAACGTGCTGTTCTGCAAGGAGCTGTTCGCCCGGCTGGCTGCAGAGGCTGTGCAGCTTGACGCCTCAATACCACACATGGTTGTGGGGAACCAGATTATGGCTACGGTTAGTGGGTTGTTAACCTAAGGCCGGCCGCACTTTGGCCACAAATTTTTATCGTGCTGTAACGTACGATCGTGGTCGTACAAATCAAGTGCGCACACTGTATACGTTTTTTATAATAATTTTAAGTTCGGATTGTTTTCGGATGTCTGAACTACACGTACGTATACGTACGACTAACTCGCACCCAGTGTGCGGGCTCCCATATGATAGTACTTGGAATGTCGGGATCGTTCGTACCTGCTCATACGAGTAAAATTCATCCGAATACGTGTCCAATGTGCGGCCGGCCTAATGTTATTGTGAAAATGGTTTATTTTGGATTAGAAAGAAGAGTAGAAGGATATTTTAGATATCGATAGTACAATAGTGATGTTGACGAACTTTGCAGAAATAGTATAATTTCAGTGAATATAAAAAGTTAAAAAAAGACGAAAATTTTTGTCAAACTGTTACCCATTATGATAAGAAAAAATTGCTACATACTAAATTTTTTAATAAAAAAAAAATTGCTTTTTTTTCAGGTGCTACCGGGCATTCAATTGTTGATTCGACTTTGTCACAACAACGGGCAGAATAATAACAACATGAATAATGATGGAGTAAAAGTAAGTTGTTTTTTAAATTTTTAATCCGTAACTGAAAGGAATAAAAAATAAAATGGCCAGTGTTTGTCAGACCAATCACAGTACACACTGTAGCTTTGTTGTAGATTTTTAAATTTTTTTGTGTTAAAAAAAATGTTTAATAATGTGTGTCCTAACAAAGAAATTTTAACAGGTTTTTTTTTTAATTTATAATCCATAACAACAAGAAATAAAAAATAAAATGGCCAGTGTTTGTGAGACTAAATACAGTGCACACTGTAGTTTTTTATAGTTGTCAAAATTTTTATTGCGTTCTCAAAAAATTGTTTAACAAATTTTGTAAATTTTTTTGTGTTAATAAGGTGTTATGTTGTGTTGTTAGAGCGAGGCGAGCGGCGCCAAGTCGGAGCACGACCACGTGCTGGAGCACTCGCTGCACCAGCTGCTGCGCGCCGTGCACCACGCCAACACGCACCACCCCTTCCCGCACCCCGCCACCGGCCCGCTCGGACCCACCAAGAGACGATCGCTCGCCGGTAACACACACACCACACACACACTACTCAGTCATAGACAGCACACACACACACACGGATATAAGCGTGCGTGCACACATCTATGCACGCACGCACATACGTACGTACGCACGCATACACGTATACCTCGTTTTTTTTGTCGTGATGTAAAAGGTAAACAATCTTACAGTGTCCTTTTATTGTAATTATAGATTTAAAAATAAAACAGACGCAAATTCAAAAAAAAATAAAGAATAAACAATAATTTAATGTTAAAATAAATTTCTGTATAGTTCTAAATATTGTTTTAAATTAATGAAATGAATATGAGTAGTGCCAAGATTGTTTACTTTTTAAATCACGACGAAAAAAACGAGGTATAAGTACGCAGGCACACATGTGCTCACACAGGCAAGCGCTCACACACGCACGTGGTCACACACACGCTCGCACACAACTTCCCTTTATTAAGGCTGCCATACACAAAACACACCCAGACTGTTATTCAACAAAGACCTTCCTCAGTACATACTTGCATAGGTATGTAATTTTACGTGTATGTCATAATATTTATAATCCAGGTCCAATGGCAGCGGATCGTTTCGAGCTGCTGGAGATGAGTAAGGAGCAATCCCTGCTGGAACAAATCATCCAGCAGGCGCAGCACTTCTTCATGCGGCGCCGCAGCGAGTATGTGCTCGATACTATTGCTAAGGAGGTCAGTGACTTTCAATAACTTGCTGTATACAACCACTCTATATCTTGTATTCTTAATAAAGTAAACGAGACAAAGAGGGGATTTTAGAGTCATTGTAGTGCGGTAGATTAATATACATGGGGAATACCTTGAACCAGGTTAAGTAATTCCACCAAATATTAGCTCCATATATTATGGAAGAATGTACAGGATATAAGATTAGAGTAAAAAAAAATTGAACATCTGAAATTATTGAGCATGTCAGATAGGTAGGATGAGTTAGTTACATGCCAGACGTGTATATTCCACTATTATAATCTGACAATTCAAAAAATTACTAAAACTTAGGTCATATTTCGAAAGAGATAAGAAAGTTAGACCTTTGAGGTTTGTTCCACTTACGTATATCATACAACTTACCGGACACCCTTATATATTATGTCTTATTTATATTATGTCTTATGTATATTATGTCTTATTTATATAAATTATTCATAATAATTTTTAGAAAATTATATTTATTTTGTCAATTTATTTGTATAATGTTTGTCATTAGGTAAAAGATCCCCTCATAGTGTCTCATTGGAACGCCTTGAACAGCCCCACTCAGTCCTGCGTCAAAATCAACATCATGGCTTACGGGTATGTGTTACTACAATAATTACTTTTTTATTTCTTTTTCAGATTATCAAGTCACTTTCATTTTTTTGTTTCACCTTACTCCGAAGTAACCTTATAAATTAAAAAATCTTTGGACACGCACGGGATCGTTCAAGTATTACGTAACGCAATTTGAGAGAGGGGTCAAATTAAAAAAAAATAGTTACTTAATACTTGAACGCCCCTAACCTTGTCAAAGGAGTATCCTGTCCGACGCTATGAGGAATGTTTCTGTAGAACAAACGCATGGTAGTGTGTATAATATTTTTTGTGCATAACGCCATATGGATTGTTATATAATAGTATTTTATATTACTATAGTTACGATGCGGTCTGTCGAACATCCTTAGTAGTCCACGTGGGAGAGAAGACATTGAAATGTATCTGTCGCGATGGCCGCGTGCGACATCTGTCGTACGAGCTGCAGGAACTACGAGACCTCATATATTGCCAGGTAACAGTTATTTTTTACTCCATTACCGCTAGTAGTGATGTTTTTTAAGCGTAATTATGTTTGTATGCATATTTCGTTGGCACGTCATACTATGTGGTGTCATTGAGTTAGTCTTCAGTGTGAAATTGAAAGGCTATATTTTTTTTTTAAATAACCTCAATTTTGTTTATCTTTAAATTATTACCCGTTTTATATTTTATACTTTACTAACTGAACTTGGAAAACTTCGTACGACCTCAGAATCAATAAAAAAAGTTTTTTTTTTCATACTTACGTTTTAAACCTTCCTTGGACTTCCTCAAATAATTCAAAACCAAAAAAAAAGCCAAATCGATCCAGCCGTTCTCGTGGTTTAGCGACACTAACGAACAGCAATTGATTTTTATATAAAAATATTATATATAAGATATTATAATTTTGACATTCATTGAGTAGAGCTAGGCGCGCACTAGGCAGCTAGGCTGCGGCGACCGAAATATTTGAGCAGCCAATCGACAGCCATGTGGCCAAGTTTCTATACAAAATAAACTTGGCTGCTACAGCAACAGAAGTAAGAAGCGTTGCTACCCCTGAGGACTAAGATGGTCGCCTCTTGTATAGTGTACTCTGGCACTCAAGCCCCCAGTCGGAACACGACGAGTCGTTTGGCGGCTGACTTAAGCAAGAGGGTCTAGTCTGATAGTATGCCTCGTTTTTTTCGTCGTGATTTAAAAAGTAAACAATCTTGGCACTACTTTTATTCTTTTTATTAATAAAAAAAATATTTAGAAGTATACAGAAATTTATTTTAACATTAAATTATTGTTTATTGTAATTTTTTTTTATTTGTGTCGGTCTTATTTTTAAATCGATAACAATAAAAAGACACTGTAAAATTATTTTAC
>LGAG01028697.1:683910-698167 GCA_001278395.1 Lerema accius
CTCGAAACCGTTCATCGCGCTACACGCATCCTCCGCCTCCTGCATGTTTTCGAACTCGATAAACGCGAAACCGGGGGGATTGAGGGCGACCCACACTGAGTTCAATTTGCCGTATTTGTCGAATTCCCGCTCCAGATCCTCCTTCTTTATACCCTCCACTAAGCCCCCGACGTACACCCGCGTGCCTCCTGAACTCATTGTGATATATTTTCAGATCTAAAACCAAACATGACTGGGTCACAAAACATAAATAGATAAATACAATGAAATACAAGATGTCGCCATGGCTTGACGATGCCACGCCAACCGTTCGGCACAACATTCGAATAACCAAAAAATTGTGCACACTTACGTGTCTTGGCAGTAGATGAGTATTTGTATTTGGACTAGAATTAATTGTTTTAACACAAAATACAATATATTTAATTATTTTGTTACTCAAAACGAAAAACGGATCAATATTGTTGACGAGTGAAGATGCTAAAGAAAGAGCAAACGAATTGAACGAATGAATAGTATGAAGTATAAATGTCAGCCACAAGTGAGCAGTGAATGATATAAAAGTGTTGCTATATTCAAAAGCTAAAAGAGCACAACATTTGTGATTTGTATTAAAAATGTTACTTAAATGTAATACAAGTGGAAGTCAATAAAAACTACCATTTTTTAAGGTTTTTTACTATATAAATATTTTCTAACGGTAATCAATTTTTATGTCATAGCTGCTTAAAATTGTCCATAAATTATTTAAAAATTATGGAATCCATTTGCGATGAAGAAAAGCATCCTTCTTTTGCGTAATTCACTTTTTTACTGAATTTAACATGAGTAACAAAACAAATGGTGGACTTAGCGCTAAGAGCATTATCTGTTCATCAATAGTATTTTCATAAAAAGGAATATAAGTGCTTTATAAATTTAACCTATTGCCTCGGTTTACGTGCGAATTTGGCATTAGCGACAAAGTTCTATAATAAAAATAAAAAAAATACTATTAGATAGATTTAAGGAATTAATTCGAAACAAACTAAAGAAGTGATTTTTTCATAATTAATTATGTTATGTTTCCTACTTTTTGACCTTTTCTTATTTTTTCCGCGAACTATGGTAATTTTTTTAACTGCCAACACAAACAAGTTCGGCATGAATTAAACCAGAATTACTTCCACAGAGTACTTTACTGTCAGCACAGAACAGTAATTGTCAGTGTATAGATATTTATTTATGATTTTCAATCACATTTTGAATGCATTTATTGTAGTGCTACCGATAATTATGTTGAAGATGTGATTATTTTTAAGTTATGTATTTGTAAGTCATAGCGCTGATTGGCTGCTTCGGCTGCTTATTACATGTCGGAACTGTTACCGACAATATTGAGTGACTACAGTCAAAAAGTAAAATAGCATCTCCATAATAGAAGTCGTTATTTATTATGAAATATATTTTATATGACTTTATTGCAATAAACAAAAGAGTTCTATGAATAAATGCAAAAAATGGCATCGCTTAGCTTGGGACAAGCATATTAAGGCGTTAAGGTTAAGTGACCGTATTTATCAAGTCTACGCCATTACCAGCCACTTACATAATTACATAATAATTTAACTAATTCAATTAAATTGCTAATTTTCTATGTAGACTGTACATAACAGAGACAAAAAAACACAGTAACACAAACAGAGTAAAAATAAATGGAATATTGCAACGACCGAAACTATTGAATGATTTGAGACCGAAGTGAATGAGATCATCGCGACTCGTTCGTGGAAAACGAAGTGAAAGGTAAAGGAAGCATGAATGAATGATTTGGAGTTCAATAGAGGGGCGGAGGCTTTTGATTTGAAACAAATAGGTATGATGAGGTACGAGGTGGGAGGGCAGGAGGAACTATACGCACGCACCAAACCGGCCAAACGACTTTGTCCAACGGTCGCGCGGTGGCGCGCATTTGCGCTTAATTTATTCTGCCCCACCTTTGTTTAGTTATTTTATTTTTAAATTGTTTTTCCTTCAATAAAACTGATTTTCTTTTGTTACTACCGTTAATTAGTTTTGGTTGAAAACAAAAAATGTGTTGTGGATTGATAGAACAGCGAAGGAGGAACCTACCTGTGCGATGTTTGGATAGGTGTTAAAGTTGCGGAGGATCGTTAGTAAAAGTGAAATGAGTTTTTGTAAAGACTTGCTTCTGTAAGGTTCTTAAGCATGGGGGTGCAAAAGCGGCATAGTCAGTTCAGTGACACGAAGTACAAGTGGAGGACTTTGTTGTTAGTGTTGTGTTTTGTTTGTGTTAGTGAGGCACAGGTGAGGAATGTTGACCCGTACTTGTTGAACAAGACATCGGATTTGACAGAGTTGTCAGGTGGAGTGTTGGTAGGGCGGACTGTGTGGCGAGCTGAAGGTAGTCCATACTTGCTACGGGATGACCTGCTGATTGAAAGAGAGGCAGAGCTAGTGGTGGAACCTGGTGTGATCATCAGATTCGCTCCTATGGTTGGCATCACTGTGCGCGGGAGATTAGTAGCAGTGGTAAGCAATTTACGTTAAACTTATTTTTGCTTACCCACCTTTCTGCTTCATATCCTTTCTTTAAAAACTATCACGGCTTTACGCAACTATTTAAAAATTATTCTACTTGCACTAACTAATTACGATTCTACAAATAATTTGCTTTAACTTATCAGCTTTGACCTTTCTTCTTTCGATATTAACACTAAATCTATTCCAAAAGCGTCACCTTCCGTTCCAGATTTTCCTTGATGCTTAATGGGTATTATTTTATGTACACGGATACTCTCCTCAGTTTTCCTATTCGAATCTGCCTTCAATTTATCCTTAATGTGACGGAAGATTACTGAATAAACGATGCTGCTAGGAAGCCAAAGAAAACTTAATACTAACATGTTGAAAACTTAAACCTTAAAAAGAATAAGGTATCGATGTTGTTATATTTTATTGTTTTCAGTAGAACGCTAGTAGTACAGATTACCTATAACTGTAATCTTTGTTCTTATTGATTACCTATTCACGTGTTGCTAAACCTTATCAAAAAATATGTTCAAAATGTAGATATTGGCTTATATCATATCGTAGCACTCTCTTTGTATTACATGGCTTCCGAATACAATAAGCTTCGTTAAAGCTATAGTTAGCTAATACAGTATTATAGAAACAATATCTTTTTTTATACCTACCTAGTAGATTTTTATTGTAGACAAACAAGACTCCAATTAGAGTATTCGTAATTAACGTTAATATGAAAATTGCGATTCGTATTTTGACTAAGGTACAAATACTCACAGTTAAGTATTTTGTACGCCGTTATTTCGATCCAGTTGCATGGATTTAACTAAACGATTCATGTACGGTATGTATTTGGGTCGCAACAATATCGCAAGTAACGTCAAATGCACACATGGTTTTGTATAGTATTTTTTATGGATTACTTATCAATTTTACTGAAAATATGTACTATGGCCTATAAGAGTAATGATTATGTAACCGTCAAGAATATACCATAAATCCCCTCAACACTTTTGGATCTCATTGAATCGGCTTTTATTCCTGTTTTTTGTTTGACCAAATTGTTTCAACATCAAGTGTATTCTTCCGTAAAACTGTACCGATTACCCATCGATCGATAAAAACACTCATAAATTCCACAGATCCATGATAAAGGTACGTGCTAGCCCTGATAATGGTATCACTGCCTATCACTCATTCACCTGTAATATCCATTTATTCGGCCCAAATAGCAAATAGAAAGCAATGAGTGCTTGTTAGAAAAATCGCCTACTTTTGCAGGGGAAAATAAGCGATAGATCCACGACTTATCTGAAATTTGTTAACCAAGAAACCAACTCAAATTGTTAGCAATACTTATCCTATCGTTAAGAAGTTAATCTTCGGGAATATCCTTCAAACAATAAGAAGAAACAAAAGAAAGTCGATTTCCAAGAACGAAACGTCTGCTGCCATAAGAAGTAGATTCCAATAACACTCTCAACTATGCTACGAGTTAATTACGCGACAGGGAATAATCATCATTGCTCTTAGCAACTCTCGGATGCATTAGCATTCGAATGACTCACAACTCACATAATGAGACACACGTGCCATGCAAGCAGCTGATGCGCAAAGGCGCCGACGGGATATGACCCTTGTGACTGAACCCGACCTATCATTATAATAGGTTAGTTTCAATCAGCGCTAAATCTTAAGGCTCTTAACGCTGCATCGTAGGTGGTAGATATTGTCGTGAGCAATCTATAATGTAGTTAACTAAGACCAAGAAATATATAGACTCTGGCTTTAGAACAAAAAAGTGTAGTTGAAAAAACATATCTTAAATAACAAATGATTACGTTTATCGGTACATTGCTCAGCAGTACGTGCTCTGATAAATTTGACTCACATGAATGAATAAATTGACCTCACTTTTTTGTTCTGATAACTGAGTCTATTTATTTTTTGGTTTGAGGTAGTTGATAAATCTCCCTAATTTGACACATTACACGTAGGTTTTGTCAAAAAGGCAAAGTCAGATAAAAATCCAATTAAAAGATTACTCACAGATAAGGCTTTAGTCACCCAGAACAGGTATAATTTTCTTCATAAAAACAACGTATTGTGTGCATTGTAAGTGCGCATTTTGTGGTTAGTTTTAGAACGGAACTGCAACGTGTTATTTGATAGTCTTATGCATTATCAAGGTCGACAATTGCAGTTCTAAAAAACTGGTAAAAACATTAAATTGGGACACATAACATCATTGGATTGGGACCAGTTGGGAACATATTAAAGTTACGTTCGTTTCATTGTACCGTTCAATGATAAATAGTTAAAAAAGCCTTTCCACAAAGAACAATGTCATTGGCGAAATCATTCCCACGTTGCAAAAATCGATTGACACAGACATAGTGGGTGTGAGTAAAACGGGCAGTACAACAATGATCTAAAAGGTCACATTACTTTTTCAAACTTCAAAACCACTTAACCAAGGCAATAATAAAGAATTCTTGTTCTTAAAATCTCAATTTATAACAAGGGTTCATAAGAATCCTCGAATGCTGTACTAATAAGCTTATTAAAGTGCAAAAACCTGTCAATTTAGTGTAAAATTAACACTCTCGATAACTTTATGAGAACGATAATTTATTTGTGGAATCCTGACTTTCACTATTCTTTGGGGTGAGGTTTTTTAGACAAAAACCTGTTTCAAAACATGTAAAAAACTACGATCCGTTGGAATAAAAAACTCAGATAATGTATGCGTACGGGGCGAGAGTGACCCTTTTCGGAAAGTAACGTCAAATATCGTTATAATGATAGCTTCCACTATCATATTTGTTTTTTTCCATGTCCTATGGTCTTCCTTTAAAAAGTTATCTATAAGCGTTCCCAAATAGTCGTTATAATTTCTTATGACTCTTGCATTGAATCGTCAATAATTATGCAATAAGTTTTGCTCCTGTTACTATTATTTTTAATCTTCTGACGTAGAGATATTATTTTTGGATCATTGTAACACATTACTAAAGAATTATATCTTTTAATCCTTCTCTATTTTAATTATTTAGTACCTAGTTTCTTATTTATATGAATGTAATTTAAATATCCACCTTACATTCTGTAAAAAGTGCAGGTAACTGTTTGTATTGGGTAATAGAAAAACCATGTATTTTTATCATAGCAACCAAAAACCTCGCAATTGTTTAATTAGGACTGTTGGTATCAAAATTGTGTCAAGATCTGTAAACAGAGATAACTCGGTACTTGTCTACGATGCCCTGATATAACCATTGTGAAAGTATTATGTTTTTTGCTGTCTATGCGTTTTTATCCAAAATTTAGGCCGATCGGTTATTTTACATTTAAAGGTAGCCCACATCTACTACAATCCTAGGAGACTACTACCTACATTATAACTATCATTATCATATTTTATAGTCAAGCAAAATTTTACTTCGTATCTTGGATTACGTATAAAAATCGTTTGTTTGCCTCTGAATTTGCTAATTCGCTTCAGATAGTTAATTCAAAAGTAGGTTCTCCACTTAATTCTTCGCCGAATTATACATTTGTGATTTGCAGTAACTGTTCCACAACTATAATGGTGACTTCGTCTTACCATCATTGAGCCCAAAACTAACAATTTTAAGCTCTTTATGTACCGTAAACTTTGTACTTATTAATCTGAGATCACTCAGATATTATCTCAAGTTTTATGCAGGTATGATGCAACAAAGCACAGAACGTGATGTTCTAATAGGACACGGTAATTAGATGCCACGATGTGAATGTCCGATGAGGTATTCATTATGCGACATAATGTTAGTATGCTAGCGCCATTATGGTGTCGTTGTTCTTATAAGGCTGGAAGCCGTGGAGAAATAAAAGGTGACATTGCGCACAGTTTTCTAACATATCTCTGACTAATGCGTTTAGTGGATTCATCTTACACTATTCTCGATCTAAGATGGAACTTAATCCAACCTTCGATTCTCTTATTATATTCTTACTATCTATCTTCTTTCAAGAAAGGAATCTCTTATTTCTCTCTCGTCTATGACATTGCCAATTCAGATTTATTGGTGAAACAAAATATTTTACGCCTCCTTAAACGGTGAAGCTTCTCCAACTGACCTTTTACTTTAATTGTAACCTGAGTGCCAATTATTGACCACCAATTTCCGTTATAACCTTCAGTTAATAAACGAACTATCTGTCGGGTTTTTGGATCAATATACCTATCCTTGACATCCACTAAATCCATTTATAGCGAAAGGTCAATTCTATCACTTATTGGCGCTACTAGGTGTGCGTCTACTTACTATGATAGTTCCTGTCCTGTAGTATGATCTCATATTTTTTCTTTATCTCTAAAATTACACAATGTACTTGTGCTTGCACCTGCTTCTGCATGTGACCTACTGTGAACGACCTGTTATCTTTAGCTCCGTGATTGAATTAGAAACCGTTGCTGACGTTTGGCTAACAGTTATGTTACGGCTGACTGGTCCTCCTGTTCTATAAATTGCCTTATAGTATAGTTAACCTTGAGTGCCGGCGCCTAAGCTGAATCACTGGCATGTTGCAATGAATGACGTGTCAGCAATTATACTGCAACACCTCATTATCTAAACTGCATTAAGTGTTTACTTACAAGAATGTATATATCTACGTTACTATGGGTGATTATATTGCAAGTTTTATATCTGTACTAAGTTCAAAAGAACTATTTTTTTATTTGTAACTGGTCCATTGGTCTGTTAAGTTGATGTTAAAAATAAAATACTGAAAAGAGCACAAAAGTATTTGGAGCATGCTATCATTAATATTACACTATATTTGAGCTAGCAAACCATTCTGGTACCTAAGAATTTAACCACAACTTACAAACAAAGACATAAGGTACTTGTAACTTGCTACATTACTTAGCAAAGCAGTAGGTAATCCAATATCTGGTTCAGACTAGGTTAATGACATCTCGGTATGTGGCAATCAAGTACAACATTAACGGTGTTGAAGGTCGGATGACTGAAACCTCATTATAGAAAGCCACAAGAACTGATTAAAGGTGTCCTTCGGAATGTTACTGCAAAAAACATTTCTACCGCTATCTAATTTTCACTCAATATTTCCTACATTTATCTGTATAATTATGTATACATGGTGTTTATATTGAAATGTTATTAACCTTTTAGTATGGAAACGGAAGAAACTAGGATTGGTGGTAGGGCTTCGCATAAGGTTGATACTCGTATTATCTATAATTATAATTACATGTTTAATTTTGTTACTGGTGTTGTTGTATTTGGTCCGTCTAACTAAAGTTAAGTCATGTTTGAGTCGGCTACCAAATGACTCTTTGAATTCCGGCTGAGCACTACGAACTTATTTACTGCCCGTCGACTAATTTACAGCAAAATTTGCAAACATAATTATTGTTATTATCGCCAAACATTCAAGATTTCACAGTAACGTGATTTCTGCTATGTTAAGAGTCACGCATCATCGACTCGGTGACTCAATTAATGAATCATTTATCACGTACGATTGGAAAGAAAAAGAAACTAAAACGGTTGAAGATCTCTACATACGTTGTTCCACGAAACAGTTGCGTATAAAATAAGTATTAAATGAAGTTTGTCTTCACTTCACTATTATTGGAAACCGGGTTTTTGCTCGATTCTTTTCATCGGAAGTTTTAAATATTTTAGATACTGGTTTTTACGTGGAGTGGGTATTTAAATCCAACCATTCATGAGTTTTGAACAAGCCATCCCGATCTGATTCCAATCATAACTTAAAAAATTAAATAGTTATGGGAATGTCTTTGTGAAGGGGATATAGTTTCACAGGGTAATAATATACAATTTTGTTCGTAATATTTCCGTTTAGGCCGGCCACTTCTATTTTCTTTCTTCATTAGCATGCCTTCTACGATTTCTTTACCGACATTGTTGTGTATGGGCGACGCTGACCACTTACAATCAACTGGTGAATCGGGTATTTGAATAATTACTTCCCCAGAAAACTTAATCTGTACTATTAGTTAATTTCTGCTAAAGAACATTAACATTAACAAGCATCCGGCGTCCTACGTCATCAACTGTCGGAATCGGAAACACTCTAGCCGAATCAGCACTTACATGTGGCAAGGTTACGTGGTTATATAATGCTTAAATATTGACCGCCTAAGCATATTTATGAATGAGCCGATTGCCGATACACGCTTCATACCCTTGACATTAATGCGCTTTACCGTAACGGTGTATAGAGCACATAGTCAGTATTTTGTAGCATGCTTAATTTACTTAAAAGCTTCTAACCTAATGTCTAAATCTGCTCCATTAGTTACAAGATTTTACTCTTTTGTACGATTGGTAGTAGGTGGTTGAAGTATCTAAAGGTATGGTTAATGCTGGCTACACGCTATTTTATTGGGTGCCTAAATACCTTAAACATTGAGACAAAGAAGGTCACGACCTCCAGTATTGATGAACCGAAGAGATGAGGAAGAGGATGCTTAAAACATGGAATATGAACGCTAGGAAACCTAAAAATATTCTGGTATTTTTAAACTTTGTACTCTGACGTTTCGCAGAAAATTAAGAAGTATTGTACACACTTATAACAGTAACGTAAAAGTTAAACGACTCTATATTATACCTTCTTACTACGAATTATTTTAAAATATATCATTAGGTATATCAAAGTATACTATGACGATATCCAACACCTTACACTAAATTGTTTTCTACTTTTGTTCCAGCAGTGACTAAGGTGTTATCTTCAATAAGAGTCACCTGATAAGCAGCAATTCATAGTATAGTGTTACTTCCTTTACGACATTGTTTATAATATTATCAGCCACCGTATTTACATCCGTTTCATATTTAGCTGTTCTTAGAAACACCTGTTGGGTAATATCTTAGTTCTTAGATGGCTGCGTCAGATCAGTATTTAGAAACTATATCGGAAGTTATCTAATTAGATAAGGAAGTAATTTAATTTAGGTTAGATAGTTTAACAAGAGTAGTTTATTAGTTATCGTTAGTAAGGTCTATTAGTAACTGAAGATATCTAGTTATTTAATATCAAAAGTAATCAACGGTAACTTAAATTTTTACTTTCTTCAATAGAACCTTTCACAAAAGTTTCAGTAAGAAGTTAAGGACGGTTCGTTTTAAAAACTGTTTTTGAAAGAGTACTATCGTACATCGAAGTTACAAAAACCTAAAATCGGCGAGTATTTTGAATATGAACAACGCAAAGCAAAATACAATCTAAAAACCTACCTATTACAATAAAAAACGAACTTACCTGTAAGTGAAGTTCTATCTTAATGATGGACGCTCGTCAGACGTGCATAAAATATAATGTTTCTTTCACGAACAAACAAGCTGGTTGGAACAATCATGCCATAGATCTATGGTGGATCCGCGGTGTTCACGGTACCTGCATTCGTTCTCGATGGTTATTGTAAAAGTTAACGAACTCATTGTTAAAATTCCAAAGGTCACATATAACTGTAACTGGGTTACTGTCTGTTGTATTGTTTGCTACCATTTTTATATTGTTACCGTTTCGTATCACTGGGTCGGAAGGAGAGTCATGTTCTTCAAATGTATGTATGTCTTTTGGCACGTTTAAAACAGACACAGATTGACGGATTTTAGCATGTGAGGTGTCATTAGATTCGTCTCCATTATTGGTGTGTCATGTGTTATAAATATTTATTACATAGCCACGTGTTGTGATCCAAAATGATGTTTCTCTAGGTGCAACCTTAACCCCTTTCATCATCACAACTCATAACTATCCTGGGTTCGGGTCTCCTCTCACAATATGATGGGTACAGGCCATAGTCCACCACCCTGGCTTAGTGCACCTCCTCTTAATTACCCATATTAGAAAGAAACTTGGCAGTTCTAAAAATAATTTAGTTGTCCATTACTTTCAGTCTGTTTAATGTTTTAGTGTTGGTTGTGTTACCGAAACTGCATCCTGTCCCCGAAACCTCGATCCGTGCAATCGGCTTCGAATAAGCATACGTAATTTATCGTACAATTGTCTCTGTATTCCTTTATTATATGCCTTTTATTTTCCGTTATTACGTGACCTAGTTTCCTAGCTGTTGTTGCCATGTAAAGCTGTATTATATTGAATGTCATTAACGATTGCCTTCAATAGTTTTTGGCTATTTAGGCACATGCATTATGATTTTTTTAATAGGCATGATTCTACATGAAAGAATTTTTAATGCATAAGTATATCATTCATCGCTCACCTCACAAATTTAAAAGAAGACCTACTTTATCCTTTCATATATTTTTTAACTTCATTCTGAAATAGCTTTAATTCCTTAAAAATAGCAGGTCTCAATTCTATTATTTCATAAATCTTATCTTTTTTTAAAGATGCTTTAATTTTGTTTGCATTATTTTAGAGCATTAACTATAATATTAGTATAGTATTGTATAGTGTAGTATTCTGTGTGATCCACACAATATAATAACTGACACGTCATAGTTATTACACTGAAGGCTGAACCGATCTAGATAAAATTATTTAAAAGTAGTTCATTCGCCCGCCGAGATGACTATCGGATTAGAACTATAGGTCTCGTGTGAAATACGCGACCGTCGGCTTCTATTACACCGACACGTAATAGGTTATTATTAGCTGTCATTTTAATGTTTAAGAATTCATTTTAATTAAGCAATGATAATCATATCCTCGATTGTAACAAATACTCTTGAACTGAATTAACAATATTGATAATACTTGAATTATGATATTTCTTTTATGATAGTTACAAAAATCTATCATCTAGGTTTGAAATTTTATAATAACATGCCAGCAAACACTAATATGACTCCAAAATGTACAGGTTTAGTCTTACGTAACATATAATTTATAAATATTATAAAAGTAGTTTAAAAAATACCAATATTTCATTCACACTACGGAATTGTACAGTGTGTATACAGTGTTTCGTTATAACTACTGGCCAGCTTGTTATTGTGTTATATTTTGATAAATATCACTGTTTTTTTTTATTAATGATTGAGGTAATAGTGCAGGTAGATATTTTGTTTGTTCTCACAAGGGTCATTAACCTCTTACCTATGTATGAAATGAATTAGGACGTACATTTTAAGACATACCTATCGCTTATTATAACTGTAATTGAATTTATATTATTATATTTATGGCTAAGTTGACTTTGATTGAAGGAACTAAAAATACATACGTACAAAGTGAATGTATCAGACACAAGTATCCGAGTTATATAATCCGTGACCTCATTATCGTATCGTGAAATTCCGTGTGTAATAAATATTTTTTGTATCCAAGGCTGCGTTGCTCGCATTCAGAGTTCAATGCCTGTTACATCGCGATCTCGATCAGACCGTACCGTATCACCGTGGCGTGGTTCCGGTTGTAGCTATGAAGAGGACGTGAAAAATGTGGTTAAAATTGTAGACTTTTTACCCAACTGTTTTAGAGGGATAGTGTTTTAGAGCCTATGTCCATTTCCTTGGCACATTTTAGAGCCCAAACGGTCTAAAGGCTAGTCTCGGTTGTGAATTTGTTTTGTTTTTCTATTCATTTTTTCTAGTTTTTTATTTCTACAACTATCGACTAGATACGTACGCCTACATACCACTATTGCCTATAATTTAAAGTCTCCAACGCTTGGATTTACCGTGTCGTTTGTGGAATGGACATGCCTAGACGAATTGGATCTCATTAATCATTCTCTTGTCATGTAAAATTACATTCATTTTCCATTTTCATTAATTTAAAAAAAAGCATAAAATTCCTCTAGTGTCTGGAATTTTATTGCTTCTTGCAATGAACCTTCAATTTAACCTTCTCTTTTGAAAAAATTGAAATTAAATATCTTAAATTCGATACTCTTCACGCTGTTAGGTTTTTAGAAGACGTCGTGATAGATTTGCACGAATTCGATATTAGCGTTAGCCTGAAAACATTTGCCTTAATGTCACAATGAGAATAATTCGAGTAAATGTCGACAAACTTTGTACGAGACATTATCCTGAAAAATACATTGGTTTGTTTCGTAATTTGGAGATTTTCTGAATCCTTTATGAGTCTGGTCATTAGATGATTACCAGTACCAGTAACATTTGTTAAGTTAACGAACTGCAACCATATTTTTCACCAGTTTGAGACCAAGAAATTTGATCGGCAAGAAGTGTTAAATGACTTCGAGGAAATCTGAGTTCTTGATGGGTATAAGCCTTAACATAAAGAAAAAGATGGCAGAATAATGAGGGATATTGACAACAATGCCAAGACGGGACAAAGGCTATTGTGCAAGATAGTACTGTGGTAATCGACGTGATGTTATTCAAATTATAATCTATAGTAATATGGTGCCATAACAAGACAGGTGAAGTTGATAAAATGAAAACAGAATCTGTAATGTTCTAGAAAAGGTAACTTATTTCCAAATTATAACTCCAAATTATACTTAAAAACTGCAAATTCGCACTTATCCATACTATGAATGGTTACGTGTATGTCTATGATTATGAAAATGGATCTAAAGCCACTAATATGATAGTTATAGGTGATAATGACGCATTCCTAACGGATAATAGACAAAATAATTTGGTTCTCATTCTCAACGCTACAGACAGGCAACGGATATCCGACTCTAGTACAGACATAAGTGCAGGTGCAAGGATGTTCGTGGATGAATGTCTTCCTTTAAATTATTGGGTTATAGAACAAGAGACAGTTGAAATCATTTGTCAACTTGTCATTCTGAATAGTTGCAATGATAGACTGACTGGATCGGATATTATGTTTGTGCTACTTATGTTAGTTAATTTTAATGCTGTTATTATGTGAGCAAGTTTGTCTAATATTGTAAGTATAGTGTCTGTCTATAGAACTTTTACTTTTTTGAGATAAATAAGATAAAAACCGTCTCAATATTTATTAGAATCTGTATATAACAGCTACATAAGTACGTATGTTATATTATGTTTTTAATTCTATGAACTAGAAATTATGTTTTGAAAAGGTAACTTTCACATTATGTACTTTACTTAGACATAGGTATTCTTCTTTAAGGTCTATGTTCGTAGATAATTTTTTTCAGTTAATCACATACATGTATAATATTACACTGCGCCAGGATTGTAATAAAATATGTCCCCTTCAATAAATATTTGAATTAACCACTTTTAATTATACATTACTTTACTCTGTTTCGTTCATCCACCTTAAATCTGACAGCTCCAAAACAATAGAATATTTAAAAGAAATAACCACTGTTACCAGCAAGTCCTACCTAATATGCATATTTTTTAAATACCTGTAACATTCGGCCATCCTACAAATAACGAGTCTCTTCGTTTACTGAAATTAATACAATCGTTAATCGTTTGATACCAATACAATAGTTATTGGACAGTGTTATGTTGGTCACCCAGACTGTTGCCTTGGTCACATACAAATACTGTCACGTTAGTCACACAGACTCATGTTGGTCACACAGACTCATGTTGGTCACACAGACTCATGTTGGTCACACAGACTCATACTGGTCACACAGAAACATGTTGGTCACACAGACTCACGTTGGTCACACAGACTCACGTTGGTCACACAGACTCACATTGGTCATACAGACTCATACTGGTCACACAGACTCATACTGGTCACACAGACTCATACTGGTCACACAGACTCTTGTTGGTCATACAGA